>CAHIKZ030005409.1:330000-560000 GCA_903632075.3 Acanthosepion pharaonis | reverse complement strand
TTCCACACCCTCTCTCCTTTCATTTCCTCCTTCTTTTCCACATCTTTCTCCCTATTTCTGTCTATCTCCTCGCTACAATTCTCTTCTTCTCTTCCTCTGTCTGCCACACTCCTTCCCTATGTCTATTTTCTCCCCTGTCACCTACTCTATTCTTTCCTCTCTTTTCCCTCTCTCTCTCTTCACCTTATTCCTCCCTTTCTCTCTCTTTTCCCTTCTCTCTCTTTCTTCCTACTTCTCTCTCTCTTTTAAGCCCAATAATTTTATCTGCCTGTTCAATTTTTAAAAAAAGTATATTTATGCATCATTTATTAATGAACACTCGTCACATTTAGGCGTTCTATGTGTGCACGCATGTAATGTGTGTATGCGTATCTATTTGAATGTAACAATAAAAAGTAACATCATCGTCATTTGACGCAAAAATGAGATAATGTATTTCCCACTGGTCCCAATGGTTGGGGTTCGATCCTAGACTTGAAGAAAAAACACTTTTTCAAATTCTCATCTTCTAAGGAGATAAGTGCAACACAACTGTAATCATTGTTACTACTTCTTTAAAAGAATATATTCGTACTCTGTCTCGGTTTTGTGCTCCTGTTATATATTTAGAGATCCCTTATAAAATCCAAAGAAGAATATGCAATGTTATTCGTCCTGACCTGGTTTCTCGACTTCAGTCACTTTTCCACCGCCGTAATGTAGTCTCTTTTCTATAAATACTTCCATTGGTGGCAAGATCTCATCATTTTACAGTTCAAATAGCTAGATGGAACCGTAAGTTCTATGCTAACATTTTCTTTTCTCGCACATCTCGCTTCTGGAAATCTCTTCTGGTTTCTTTCTTTCCAATCAAGTTTTATCTTCAAAAATTTAAATGCAATGTCAATTGTTATCTTCCGTCCTCTTAAATTCAATCAGTACGCCCCCACCCCCGAATCTTAGTGGTTCTGCTGCCGTGCAGGAAGAAATGATGATTAATAATTCATATACAAAGAACTGATGCACATAGTGTGACGCAGGCTATCTAAATGGCACTCATCTGCCCTACCATTTAGGACATAACTAGGGGTAGACAAAGGAATGCATTCATACTTTTTCTGAGGGTATCTGCGCATAACTGAATACAATGAACTGTACTGGAATTTGAACTAGGCTCTCATTCCTAGCCGCTATCCATTACACAACTAGCACACATTCCTTCTCTGTATTCGGCTCTTCTGAAAAGTGTGGTTGATTCTACACAAACCTTTACCATTATCATCAAATCATAAGTGCGGGTAATCTGACTAAGGAGTTAAGGGCTTCAAATATCTTGAATCTCACATAATAGATTCCCAAAAAGCCCAACATTCTCAAAGCTTTTACATGGGAGGCGTGTAACAAACTTCACAAGATTTGGCACTCAAACCTTCCATTCTCTTCAAAAATTCAAACCTTTCGAACATTGAACCAGTCCTACTGTATGAACCAGAAACTTGGACATTATCCGTTCGGCTTGAAAGACGACTGGATGTAACATATACAAATCTACTTAGAAAATTCCAGAACGTCAGTTGGAGATCACACAAACCATACACATTTACGGAGAACTAAGACCAATCTCTCTTAAGCTCAAACAAAAACGATTGCAGGTTTGCCACTGATCGGACAGGGAAATAATTTCATCCTTACTCCTGTGGCATCCTTTCCCAGACATCATAGCTCAGGACTCAGGGTTGTACACTGGGAATCTGGGGACAGCATTAAAGGACCGAAAAGTATGGAATGGGATTGTCAATGGAGTTCCGAACAACCATAGGGTTGTCGAAGGATGATGATGTTGAGTTTGACTGGTTGCTTGGTTTCATATTTCTCTCTCTCTCTCTCTCTCTCTCTCTCTCTCTCTCTCTCTATATATATATATATATATATATATATATATATATATATATATATATATATATACACACACACACATACATACATACATACACACACACGCACACACACACACACAGAGGGTCATTGAAAAGTAACTCCCTATTTTATTAAGGATGAACTCTACTATCTTGTAAAAATTATAGTTGTACAGTTAGATACAAATATTTAAGTAAATACTCCGTTTATAATAAACAACATTTAATGTACGGGAAATTTCCATAGAAAATATTCGTCCGCCGATAGGATTCGAACCTGTATCCTATACGGAACCGTCATATAGCCTGACGTGCCTTTTAACCGATTCGGCCACAGAGGATCGTTCGGTTGGCAAGGTCGAATTTACTGCTTTTAAACTTCAATGATCCATGGATCTCTCACGTACATTCATATCTGCTCATGGCGTATCAAATGTAAACAAATGACGTCACACATTATGAAATGGACAAAGTCCGACAATTATTTTAAGAGATTTTATGTTTATACATTCTTTTTATAGATACAAATATTTAAGTAAATGCTCTGTTTTTGTATTAAACAACATTTACCGGCCTGAATGTCCGAGAAATTTCCATAGAAAATATTCGTCCTCTGATAGGATTCGAACCTGTATCCTATACGGAAGCGTCATCTATCCTGATGTGCCTTTCAACCGATTCGACCACAGAGGATCGTTCGGTTAGCAAGGTCGAATTTACTGCTTTTAATATATATATATATATATATTTTTCATTTTTTTAATATATATATTTTTTTCATTGAGGCATGTTTCATTAAATAATATAGACAATTTTTGTCTATTTATTTTAAGTTCTTTTCATATTGTCTGATAAGTTTAATAACATTGTCATCTTTGATAATGGCTTATGTAAGCCGGAAGCTTAGATTGTATTTAAACTTGTATCAATATGGTGATTTCCTTTCGTCCTTCAATGATAATGTTAATAAACTTATCAAACAATATGAAAGGAACTTACTTAAAATAAATAGACAAAACTATTTAATTATTATTTAACGAAACATGCATCAATCTATTATTTAACGAAACATGCATCAATATATATATATATATATATATATATATATATATATATATATATATATATATATATATATAGCGAGAGAGACAGATAAAGTGATAGAGTGAGATTGTGATTAAATGTTCTCAACCTTGATCACTTTAACAAATCTACTCTAACTACCAAACATCAGATTTTTAGCAAGGTGGGATGTGAAGGCTTTTTGGTTTGGTTTTAACACCCCCTTGTATATATATAGGATAGATAGGAAGGTTAGTTAAACATTTCGAGGCTGTTTTTCGATTTATTTTTAAATGATCTTTTATAGTTTCTGTTAGTGATCTTTATAATTTCAATATTGATCTTTTATACTTTCAATTAGTGAAAAGTTTACTCTTATCGATTTACATCAGTATGCATATCTACGGAAATATTTTAAGTGGAATTTCAAAGCTAAACTAAATATATAAAAATAGTTTTATCCTAGTCAAAGAAAATTAATTGTCGAGAATCTCTCTTACGATAGATAGATAGATAGATAGATAGATAGATAGATAGCATTCATCTTATTCTTTATGATCATATTTAAGAGTGGTACTGATAATTTTTCAACCCGACATAAAGACCCTCCCGGACGACATTCTGATGCTTGATCGTTCGATCAAATGCTGTGAAATGGGTCAAGCCGAGAACTTTTCCACACTCGTTTTTGAGAAGATTCAGAGTCCTGGGGTAGGTGACTCATATGTGTACGTGACACAGCTTCTTTATACTTTTTCCGTTTTACAATTTCAGCAAATAGTTCATCAATAATTACTACTTAACTAATTATTATTACTGAGCGTGTCATTTTGAGGCATCCAATCAGCTTGCATGTTTTTACCTCCCGACATCTTCCTGTCAAAAAAATTGAATAATGTTGTTTATCGTTTAACGCTTTTCAATCGTTAACACCGCCCACTTGTTAGTTCAACAAATTTTAATAGTCTTCAAAGAATTATAAGGAATCTTTGTCTTTCACATTAATGAGAAAAGGGGTTTTATTGAATTAATATTTTGAAAAAATTACCTTTTTTATGCGTGTATATGCGAATATATTTTGAAAAATAAAGACTTGCTAAAAAAATGCAGGAAATCAAAATTAAAATACTCATTTCTACTTCTTACAAAAAACATTCAGAAAATCCTTTTATATCTTATGTGTCTATTGTGTGTATGTTTGTGTGTGTATATGTTTGCAGGCATTAAAACAGGAAAGCACTTGCCCACTACAATGATACTGCATATGCAAGTAATATTGCAAGTATGTGAGAACAACTTAACAGTTATCGGCTCGAAATGAAGTCAATTCAAATTCCGACTTGATCTGTTGCATTCACTTTCGCAACAGTATACTTGCCAAAGGCATAAATCAATCACTTTTCCCTCAACTATGAGTTAAATAGCAAGCTGCATTTGAGTGGCAGTCAGTCTACTATAAATTCGAAATCGTAGAAAAGGCAATGGAAAACCCCACTACCATATTTTCCAAGAATTCATGGTAATTCTCAGACGATAAAGAAAGGAATTTGTAGAGAGCCATGATCGTTTACATCCGGAAGGAACATGGCATCAAAAATATCTTTCAAGTCACTGCTCATGAGTTCATGCTTGAAGAGTTGTCTTTGCTCATCTAATAGTTTTTAAAAGAAACAAATAGTCTGATGGATGACTGCATCAACTGATTCTGCTTTAATAATCCATCTTTTAGATGACCAATGATACTGTTCTTTGATTAAATGTTACGCGCATAGATTATCAAACCTGAAAAACAAAGGTCAATCCCTACCTGTTAATCGAAACAAAAGCTTCAAAGTCAAGAATTAAGTGTGTGTGTGTGTGTGTGTGTGTGTGTGTGTGTGTGTGTGTGTGTGTGTGTGTGTGTGTGTACGCGCGTGCGTGTTCTTTAATAATTTTAAGAACAGGGTCATAAGAATAACAAGGATGAATGTATTAGACTTTTTAAAAAGCCCTAAAATATTTTGATTTTGATTTAGGCTTCAAATTTTCCACTCTAAAAGTAATATGACATTTAACAATATGAAATACATTTAATACAGATTAAAAATAAATAGTTGTTTAAATTCCTGTGAAACTAAGAACAAAATTGGGTTAAGGCAGATAATTGTAATGGGTAAAATTCTATCAATTTTCCATTCAAATCAATTTTTCATTTAAATATTTCCATGCTCCACATAAGGATTGTTACTTGTCTTTTTAGCTTAGACGGCGGATTTTTTCTCATATTAGAAAAAATCTGGACGCGCTGGTGGCGTAACAGTCATCGGCTCGGAACATGAAATTGGCGAACCGATTTCAAGTTCCAGCCTTGTCTGTTACGATCAAACTAATACTCGTGAAAAGACATAAATTTATTTTTCTTTTCCAAGCTATCGTAGTATGGACTGATTTTGGTTGACATGTAGTCAAGCAGAAGGAAAATTCCAAACTGTGGGAAAAAACTGTACTGTCTTTCCAAAGAAGTCATGATAATACAGAAACGGAATCTGTAGAGAGCCATGATCGCCTACGTCCTGAAGACACATGGCGTTTTAAAAATTACAGATAACTTTTCATTACTTTGAAAAATAATTTAAGCTCGTCATAGAAATCCCAAGGTATCATTTCAGGAAGTGAAAAGTATTTTTATAGCGCTATTATTAATCTATTTCTTAAAACAAACATTAGCGAGATTTCTGTTGGCAACGACAAAATACTGCAGGTTCTGTTTTGGCCCCGAAGCATGAAAAGGAAACTTCTGTGAGATAAGGTAGGTAATGAAAAAATGTTTATCACTGTGTGTACGAGAGATACAAAGAGTATTGAGAGATAAGCGAAAAAGAGAGAGAGAGGTTGAATTTAAGATAAAGAGAAGAGTGAAGATAGATAAAGAAATAAGCATTTAATGAATGGCGAAAATAATCTTCTGGTGTTCAACTTGTACAAATGATATGTGTGTTTAATGTGTTTTTGGTTTATAATCTCTCCAATTTCATTTAGATTCTTTTTCTTTTTGTTTCCGTCATCTTTGTTATTAAAGGTCCCACATAACAGAAGAACCTGGACGCAAATTTACTGTGGATGAACTAGCGATTAAAGCACTTTCTAAGCATTTTCGTCTTAATGAATTATTCTCTCTTTTAATTAGACTAGCATTTTTGTCAAAATTGTGGCGAATCTCGTTACGGTGAGCTACTGATGCGTTTAATGTGATTTTTAAAATGTCTCTTGTGTTCATATAACCTTTTATTTAAACTTCTTGAGATTTCTCCAATATATCTTTTCTGGCATTTATTGCAGATGATAGAGTAAATTCCTCCCTCGTTGTTTTGTATTCATTAAGTCTTTTATTGTTTTAGATGTAGTTGTGTAAAAATTTATATAAATTATTTTCGATTGTAATTGTAATAAGTAGAACAATATATTTTTCTGATTCGTTGGGTTTGTCAGGAGGATCTGCTTTTCTATTTTGGAATATTTTATGAAACCTTTTCCACATTATCATACATCTTTACTCCAAAACTGTTCTTACTATATCAAAATTTACATATCGATCCGTCTCTTTCTTAAGAAATTGCTTTGTTTTAAGTTACGAAACTGAGCAGATTCGAGAGTCAGAGAAAGATCTGTATTTAAAGACATTATTCATCTTTGCTTGATCATTGATACACTCCGTAGCCGAGACGTCCAAAGCACATCAGATCTAATGGCATTTCCCCTTAGAGGAAGGCAGGTTCAAATCCTTTCGGAGAATGCTTATTTTTCTCAAATAAGATTTCTCGAATATTCAGGCCGGGAGACGAAAATAAATAGATGCAATCTTTAATAAATAAATAGAACGTCTACTCAAATATGAGTATCCACTAAAAATAACGTTTAACACACACACACAGACATATATATCGTATAGTTTGCAGATTAAGAAACGGGAATGTCTGTATGTCGATAGATATTTTATCATGCACAAAGAATTACATACATCTATTCGGGTAAATATTTAACATTAAGAAATGAATATTTGACACGTTTTTTTTGTTTATCCCACATATATACATGTGTGAGCTTTAGCATAGATTATGTAGATATTATATATCATATTGAAACATCCGTTTCCGTACGATCACAGGTCAGTACCTAGATAGGTGACCGCTTGGGAACATCAGATATTGTAAGTTTGAGGGTGTGAGTGGTGTAATAGATAATGGTTCGGAATTGTTAACCGGAGAGCAGTCTCCCAATTCCAGTTGGATTCGTTCACTTCGCTTACGCGCAAATACATTTGGGAAAGGTATGAATCCACCTTTTCTCCACCAGGTTTAGGTTAATTAGTAAGATTTTATCCCTAAATCATTATTTCCAAAAAAAAAGTTTTCACAATCTAAAAATACTTTCTGGCTTTAAATAACCTGTAAAGTATTGATAAGCCGTAGAAAATATCATTTATTAGTTTCTCCATAGTTTGAATTCCGAATTGTCTTTCGCGTAGACTTGTAGTTAACCATGTCTGGAGAACACTATTTGTCTGCTATTTTTCCAACGACTTAGGGTTCAGAAGAAGAAATAGCTTCATGCCTTTTTTTAGGTGGAATTTGAACTCAACCTGACGATTCCATTTTCCATGCCGATATCCATTATGCTACCTGCACATCCATTTACAAAAAATTGTACCTTTTTAGGAGCATCGAATATACTATTAACACGGGACATAAATCTATTAGTTGATCACTTCCTTATCTAATTGATACTGATTAACCTTCGCTTCTTCTGTACAAGATTTACTTTTTGATTATCTCTAACTTTAAATTTGTTATCAATGTTTGTAAATATGCAATCTGCGTACAATGACAAGTTCTGACACAAAGTTTTCGATTGCTAGATACTTTCTGCTTTTTCAATGCTTTAATAGATCTATATATACCAAAGCATGTGCAAGTTTATAGGAGTTCGTGCATGTGCTTCTGTTCACTATCTATAGATACCTCTGTATATCTGTATGTGTATCTGTGTGTGTTTACGCCTTTCTTAAATAGCATTCTCTCTTGTGCGAGTAACAATGTGTGAGGAGGGGATAACAGTGG
Source organism: Acanthosepion pharaonis (assembly GCA_903632075.3). Lineage (NCBI taxonomy): Eukaryota > Metazoa > Mollusca > Cephalopoda > Sepiida > Sepiidae > Acanthosepion > Acanthosepion pharaonis. The sequence goes on along the minus strand of CAHIKZ030005409.1, from coordinate 551,947 downwards.
CGGCTGCAAAGATGCTAGAGAGGGCGTCCTCACCGATAACAGACCTGTCTCCTCCGTGTGGGAGGTGTCTGACAGTTAATGATTTCAAATTGACGTTAGGGAGTGTCGCAAGGAGGAGGTCTAATCGGATAACGCCCGCTGTCATCGTCACTGACCGTTCGCCAACGCTAATGTTACTGGCAATGGTTTTACTCATCGCCCACGATATGAAGCCGCATTTATCAAAAACACTAGATGTGCAAGTATTTTACAAACTATAGATGTGTGAATCGAATCGAGACGGAGATTTCTCAGCTCGGATCTATTTTTTTTTAACTCCCACTCTTGACGCAATCGCATATATAAATGCTTTAAAAGTTTGTAAAATATTCAAAATTTAAGTTTTGAATCATTCAACATTTAAGGAACTACGAAGAATCCAAGAAGGACTGCAGAGACCGTAGGAGAATGGGCGCCACTTAACAGGAAACCAGTCGCCACAGATTTAAGGAGAAAGAGGAAAAAAAGAAAAGTAAGGACGCCTTTCGTATTTACTTTTACTTACTATCTTCACTTATTTCGCTCAGCACATGTTTTTTTTTTACTTGCTGGAGTCAATTTTCTTAACACAGTTCTTTTATAGTTTCCACTTCGTATTTCATAACTGAGAAATGTTTTTGTTTTTCATTCTTTATAGCAGTAAACATTTAAAAATAAACTGACAATCATTGATGTATCATTTTATATTGTACATTCGCTAGTCTGACTTGTGGTTGAGTGAATTCCCTTCATAATTTCTTTGTCCCAATTATTGGTTACATTTGTATACACTAAAGGTAACAGCTATAATAGGGCACAGATAGTATTTAACATTGAATATAAAATGGACATTTTCTCAACCTGCATGTTTCTGTAAGTTTCGAAAATATCCAGTTAACTTTTAAGGAAAAATAAAAAAAAAACTCTTATTTTTTTATTCATTTATTCTGCTGTTATTCACCATTGTTTTCTGGGTTACACGTTTGCCTCTGAGAAGAAGACAATTGCTTAGATTCGATAAAACTCGTATATTAATAAAATAAATTAAAATAATCTCATGAAAACACATTAAATATCCTTTCATATTTTGAGATTGTAACAATGATGTTTTCTTAAAGTTTACATTTTTATTGATAGAGGCTTTTTATCAATTTTATTGTTAAGTTTTAAATTCTTTTCATTAAAATTTCAAATCACTATCGGACATTGTTTTTATACAAGAGGACAAATTCATACTACATATTGCTTTCCGTGAAAAAAATTGTATTTTGATAATTACAGATGATAAAAGCTTGATTTTGTTCTCCATCACTTTTTCTTTCCATTTTTTACTTCCTATTGCATGAGTCACTGTTTCAATAGTTTGTGGACATGACCAAATAACGTAATCCGACTATCTGTAAACATGATTTCTTCACAACAAATTAAAATTTTTTACTTTCCTAGATTTTATCAAGATATAAATTAAGTGGCTAAAAAAGGGTGCGACAAATATGAAACTTGATTACAGGTGCGATCCTCAAGCACTTAGGTTATGAGTAAAATAATTTTAACCAATCAGCAACTTCGCCGACGGAGCCACGACAACGTATTATATCCGCTTCCAAGCAATTCGAACCACACTTGAGCCTTCCTCACGTCAGTGATTTTTGCGTATTTTCTACCGGTGCCAGTAGCTAATGTTTACGCTCAGGTATAAATCAGAATTTTCAAAATCAATGGGCAAGTCAACCCTACTTGGAAGTTTAATTACAACATAATCTTTCTATCCCTCTATTCAAACTACAAAAAAGTTAATATCCCCTCACCCCTCTCTCCCTCTCTCTCTCTCACACACACACACACACACACACACACAGACTCTCCCCCCTCTCTCTCTCTCTCTCTCTCTCTCTCTCTATATATATATATATATATATATAGATAGATATATACTTCGGCACTAGTTGATATATATGATTTTTGCAAATAAATATATATTTTATTTGCATTTGGCAAATCATTTTGCACCAAAAATCAACGTTTTTGCTAAATGAGCCACGACTCTTAAAGATTTGTGGAGACCGCCTATTGAACCTAAAGAAAATGAATAGGAAGATTTCATGACCTGTGTGACAACAAACGTCACCAATCTACCGTATCTATAAGTAAAAAATAAACATTTTGAAAGGAGTTTTCAAATTAATAGTAGCTAGCTCTAGATACGTATTGGATTAACTAAGAAGAAAATTTGAAGATTTCAAACATTTAATGTTAGTTGAATCTATTTAAAATAAATAAACTGCTTTACGATTATTTGAGCAGTTGCTTTGATTCTATGAAGAAACTTATGCTCGGATTTTGTTGATGAGCCCGCTCCGGCAGAGACTCTTTGAAAAAAGAACATATAATAATTAAATATTTCATTTATTTTTCATTAAGCGATTTATAATTACGCTTATGTTGCCATATATGTTTTGCAAATATCATGAGAGAACATTTCATTATTTACTTTGTTTACATCTATTTCGAAATTAAGTAGCTGGAAACAACTATTTCTGTTGTTTTTACATTTCTTATTTAGTAGTTTGTCACGTGCCATAGATTCTGCCGTCCCATTTGCACAACATACTCCTCTGAGTTTGCGTTTATTACTATTACTGATCATACAACATGATCTTCAAAAAGTCTCTGTATATCCCTGGGAAAATGCAATAGATAGTTATCATATTGGAAGACTAGATTTTACACCAGATAAAATGAGACCTTTTAATGTGGTTGAGATCAGACATCAAGGTTACTTATGATGACGATAGTAACCGAACTTAACCGGTCTCAGCACTAAGAAAAAAAATATCGGCCTCTGAGTAGAAGATAACTTTTCTGAGAATTTACTATGTAATAAATACGAGATGAATGTATATTATTGTCGTCGTATTCGAGAATATATTTAATTCTAAGAAAGAATGGAAGAAAGAAAAGAAGCATTTAATCAAAGATGTGAAAACTAACAGAGGTTTTGTTAAATTGAGTTTTTATTGTCTCTCTTTCTCTTTCTTTCTTTCTCTCTCTCTCTCTCTGTACACACACACACGTGCACACACATATATATATATATATATATATATATATATATATATATATATATATATATATATATATATAGATATTCTTGAGATTTGGGAAAATGTTCATTAAAGTATGTTTCGAAAAATAATATCTGATAATAAATTTCGCCTCTAATGGCTCCGTCAGATGTGCTGTGTGTATGCATTTGTGTGTGTTTAAAATTTTATTTTATGCCAATAACTTATAGCTCTGTCGGGATTACATACCCAAATTTATTCCACACACACACACACACACACACACACACACACACACACATATATATATATATATATATATATATATATGCATGTTTCGTTAAAAACGACAGACAAGGTACTACAGTCTTTTTTTGCAAGTGGATGCAGTTAATATATTAGTGTTTTCTACTAGTATGTTCCTAATAGTGTCGGGTAAATCTGAGTGTGTGTTTAAATGTGTTCTGATGGAACTGTGATCAGATAGGTGTAATGTAAGACGTCTGGATAAACATGTGGTTGTGTAGCCGATGTAAAAAAAAAGACTAAAAATAATGGAAGCTCTAATAATAAAAAAGAAAAAGCCAACTCTTAACAATATCAATTATGAACAAGGCCACAATGTGCTAACTGTATTCGGAAACTAAAACATCACTACCACACACTGAACATACATAGAACACACACTCTACTTGATAATGAATATCCATCATTGAACCATCCTTGATAATGGCTAAAAGTATAGCCGAAAGCGCTCGGAAAAACAGAACATTCGGACAGTTCTTACACACTCTTTGTCCAGAAAAGAAAGCTCTTGTCAGAACACAAGAAAAATTAAATAAAAAGCTCAACTGTAGTACCTTGTCTGTCGTTTTTAACGAAACATGCATAAAGGAAGGATTGCTGCCTAATTATACAAATATATATATATATATATATTACTTCAAACATTCATTTTAATAGATATCCATGCTTGAACAAGACGCTCCGTTTTTGTTTTTGTCATAAAAAGTCTGTATTACATCTACCGACCTGCGCACTTGAGAAACTTGAGAAAAAATAAATAGAACGTGCTACCCGACAGGCTCCGAATCCGCGTTCCTCTTTATAGAAGAAATCACCGTCTGATCGGATGTCCTTTAGATCGCCTGGCCAGACTTTCCCTCGTTTTGATTTTCTCGAAAGCCCAGAGCTGCTCGATTTCGTACCGGGGACGTAAACAAAGCAATATTCAAAGAATTTATGGATTTATTTTTAATCCGACATATTACTTCAAACGCTATTTTTAGTGAATACCCATGTAATATACACTTCATTTTCTTATATATGATATATATTAAAGAGATTGATTTTTTTTATTTTAATTGGGAGATTTTTATTAGTTTGTGGTCGAGTAAATCTTATTGTAAGTCTTTCTTCAATCATTTATTTTTAACAAATTTCACATTTAGGCAATAATTCTTCCGGTTTGTACAATAATCAATCCTAAAAGACCATTGGATAATAGATAAAGCCAAAGAAGTGACGTGCATGGCTGCATCAAAGAATCCCATTTGCGAAACCACGGTGTACATCAAATTTCATATGGCTCAAGTGATAAAATCCAACACATAAAAAGTATCCACCTTGAGAACTCTGAGAATAGGTATGGAGCATTCAGATCCTATCTAAGCTCTATGGGATGTATAAAAGGTACAAAGTCAGGACATCATCTATGAATATTGCTTGGGAGGTTACTTACTTAATTCTCATAAAATTTCATGAACTGAGCATAACTCTCTTTCTGAAAAAAAAGTCACAAATCACAAGCTTGGAGGTTATTCTTATCATGGTGCCAGTCCAAAGTATCCAAGAACTGCAAGCTGTTGCTAAATGTTTTCACTGGTGAAGTTTGTAAGTGTATACAACCGCGTTGAGCGAACATGTGAGCAAACAAGTTTTACAACAAACAATACGGATGAAGGCTATTTACGGAAAATGGCTGTCGAGATTATTATTCGAGGTTATCTTCACTCACATGGTAACATATATATATATATATATATATATATATATATATATATATATATATATATATATATATATATACGAAGTGTGACAGTTTGTTATATTTATAGGGAAACATGCGCAGTATCAAAACTTCCTGGTGAATATCAGTTTCACACTTTCAAAGGCTGAAAATTGACAGTCATTTGATTTGGTCTTGCATTGAAGATTGTATTGTTCCATCGAACTGAGAGTCACTATACAGTGTTGATTCCTATGCCCACACTATCTATCTATCTATCTATATATATATATATATATGTGTGTGTGTGTGTGTGTGTGTGTGTGTGTGTGTGTGTGTGTGTGTGTGTGTAATGCAATGTTCCCTCAGTACGTAGTTGATCATTGCTCTCCAAAAGTTCCTTTTCTTCAATTTTTCAATATTCACTGAGAAAATTAATGGAGTCGTTTCCCGTTAAATTCTTAACGGATTTGATTTCAGAATAGTCCTTTTGCTAGATTGAGCGTTATCCAAGACAAGAGAGTCCACTCAATTACGAGCCGTACTTGTTTAAAACCATTAAGTAAATATATATAAATAAATAAATGACTGCTAAAACAATTACTAATAAAGGATTAACATCTCGTGACGATCCTCAGTAGTCAATCGGTATATTTATTTTTTTCAGAAGCTCTATCAAAGGAACTAATTTTAATGCTGCCTACACACACACACACACACACACACATATATATATATATATAGTAAAGGTAATAAATCCGTTGGTATATCATCCAAATGGATCCTAATAACATAAAATATTAAGACTGATCCACAAAAAGAACTCAATGTATTTATTGCTACAGAGAAAACACAAAATCTATATGATGCAATTTGGGATTTTATTGTATACTCTATCTATCTATCTATCTATCTATCTATCTATCTATATATATATATATATATATATATATATATATATATATATATATATCCTAATGGTTTTAGAACGATATTTGCTGTGGTAAAAAAAAATGATTATCGCTTTATGATAAATGTGAACAGTCAATAATATATAAAACACAATGATGTATTTTGATAACAAGAGACATTCCAGTTCCGGAATAATGTCTTTCCTTGAAAAACTAATTTCATAGAAACAGAAAATTATAAACTAACCGCAGAACAAGATTTATCTCCCTTGCATGACTGAACCCGGTGATAGTGTCTTCTTTATATTAGTATGGCAAGTGGTTCGAAGATATTCACCAAGCGGGGAAATAACTCTGTGAAAGAACAAAATTCACTTGTAATAATTGGAAAAATATTGAGACTCACGTTTTAATAATAGGTCTAAACTAAAACCAAAAAAAAATTCTATTACAAGCGTTAATGGGGAAATTGTTGGGTAGGCAAGGTAGAAACTTTTTCTATCTTATTGCGACATATTATAGTTGTGAAACAACTGTTTTTCCAGATATAGCTATTTATAAACACATTTGAGAGTTTATGGATAAATAGGTAGATAGATATCATTATCTTTATGTTTTACCCTATTTTTCTATCTATCCATAAATTTGAATCTAAAGCAATTATCTCTTTTATTTATCTTCTGTTTTACTCCTTCTATTCTTCCTTTTCTATTTTTTATTCTTCTTAAAATGTTTTTTTCTGTTATCCTATCTGCGAATGAGTTCGAATATATTCACAGCTACTTTTATTTTAAAATTTTCTTTTTTTAATATTAAAAGGGAAAAATTATTAATCATTTCAGTGAATAATGTACTTATGGAGGAGAGTTATAAGAACATTTTGCGCAAATGGAGATGCCATTTCATTCATTCGGCGACAGATTTCAGAAGATTGAAGATTGTGAACATTTAAAAAAAATTACAACCTAATTTTGTCTGATGACTGGGGAAACAGTCCACCATCACTGTCTTTGTTATTTATTATTGTGTTACAAAAAACAAATCCCTCAAAAAGACGTTACGGAAATAGGCCGAAAGGAAAACAGAAAAATAGTCGAGGTCTGAAATAAATTTTTTAAAATCTGACAAATTGAAAATCGGAATCCAATTAAGACTTGAGAGTTCTGGTATTTCAAGACATTATGAAATAGAAAGGTGTTTGTTTCAAAATGTGGATTATCACATTCTTGATTTTACTGCAATTCCTTAATATAATTCTACCAAATTATTTTAGGTATTGTGTGTATTCATCTCTCTCTCTCTCTCTCTCTCTCTCTCTCTCTCTCTCTCTCTCACACACACACACACACACACACAAACAATCTAGTGTCGATCCGACTGGCCGCTACTGACAATTTCTTGTGCGCTATGCACGCAAATACGCACAAAAAACTGTCATACTCTCTCTCTCTCTCTCTCTCTCTCTCTATCTATCTCTCTCTCTGTATATATATATATATATATATATATATATATATATATATGTGTGTGTGTGTGTGTGTGTGTGTGTACGCGCTAGCTATACACGCACAAATACTTATATTATGAAATATACATAATTAAATAATGAACCAGTGTTGACTGACACCAAAGAATCAATCCGCGGACATTTAAAATACGAAACTACTAACCTCGGCTATGTCAAGGATATTAGTATGTAGGCGCGTTTATCATTATGTGTTCATTTATATTTTATGACAACAGAGTTATGATTTTAAGTAATAGTTAAATATTCATTAGCGCTTAGGTGAAAAAAAGTACGATTGTCCTCAAATTTCCGATTCCTCGGATGAAACGAAAGTGAAAAGATTTTTAAAGACAGTGTGGAATATAATTCGTGAACAAAACACTGAAGATAAAAATGCGGCGCGTTTAATCATCTCAGATGCATGGCATTCTGTTAGTACGAGGAATGTATTTGAAGATTGTATTTTTATCACAACTGTGAAAGAACATCATAAGAAATAACCAGTTGTAACAATAAAATCTTCTTAAAACGCTGTATTAAGTTGACGAAAAAGTTAGTTATGTTTTTGCCGTGAAATGGCATGCTGATTATATTGTAACAGTTATGTTGACTTGCATTCACTCGAAGAATAGCTGTAAAAATTGAACAGATCCTATTATTAAAGATGGGCAAAATAAGCAGCATTTATGATATATATATTTTTATTTGATTAAAATTAAAAATGAGATTCAACTGCAAGAAAATCGATTGAGATGGCACTGTGAATATTCGAACGTGTTAAAAGTGCTTTGCGAAGTTTTGTACTGGACATTTCTAATTGGACAATGTCCGACGATCAGATAGAACAATTAAGATTTATAGCGTTCAAATGAAGACATTCCTTGAGAATAATCAACGTTATGTGACTAGGAAGATATTCAACATACTCAGTATTTTCAAATCAAGTATTGAAAACTCATTTACACCAAATTGATTATGTTAGTTACTTTGATGTTTAGACGAACCTAAACCGAACCAGATTTTGTAAACGTAATGGAATATACAGTTTAAAAAAAAACGTTCAGGGACATTGAAAAGTAATAGTTGGGCAAGCGAAACGAAACACCACTAACCGTATCTGTTTTTATCCAAAGTATGTGATAATATATGTATAAGTGGGATTGGAAGGAAGTAATGCATTATGAAATCCTTACGAGAAACAAAACGATTGATTCGAATAATTACAACTCCCAGTAAAATCATGTCAGGCAAGATTAAATGTTTCTTTTGTAATCCGATCAATATTGCCTGGAACAATTTTTCTTTATCTACAGCATTCACTTTTGTATTATAATTTATCACATCATAATGAAAACAAAAAAAGAAATGGAAGCACGGTGGAGCAAAGGATAGCGGCTCGGATTGAGGATTTCCAGTCAGATCTATTACATTACTTACTTAGGAAAGGTAGGAATCATCTTCTCCTCCCCTCTCCAGCTATGGGCAAAGAGCAGGACAAACCAGGTTCTATAGCCTTGGATGGCAACTGGTCTACCGCAGAAAGAAATAGCAACCTACTGCGGAAAAAATCTATCTCGTCAGTCATGTATCGAAAGATACATGATCGTCTAAGCGTGTATCACGCATGGCACATAACTGACTGAATGAAAAAAAAATAGATCTAATTCCCTGGAACGTCTTTGTTAAGAACATCAGAAAATTGTGGGAAGGTAGTTATATGAAGTTACGTGAAAAATGGAATAAAGATATCCGAACAAAATCGTAAATCTGTTATTGAATAATTTTGATGCTGAAAAATACCTTTTTAGTATTATTTTTTTAAATCAAATGTACGTTTTGGTCAAAGCTGCAGTAAGTATCCTGGCCAAGAAATAGTCTAATCAATTTCACTTTTTTTTTTACTTTTACTTTCGCTACTTTTGTTAAATCAATAGAATCCAATAGCCATCACTTCAAATTATCATTGTGATGCTTTCTGTTTGGATTTGCTCCAGGCAGATAAAAGACAAGGAAACGTCTGAAATAATTTAATGTATGTGCGTGTGTTTGTGTGTGTGTGTGTGTGCATTAAACTGACACATTCTCAACGACATTAAACAAACAAATAAAAGATAAAGAAACACATTATCCTACATAAAAAATTAAATTTTGTATACTGAGTGTAATAAGAAATCTAACCCCGTTTCGACAGATAGATAGATAGATAGATAGATAGATAGATAGATAGATAGATAGATAGATAGATAGATAGATAGATAGATAGATTCGGAGTGGTGCTTGCCCTGGAAATGAACCTTCCAAGTATTAGTTTTCCGGGGTCGAATACTAGTAATTGGCACCAAATTTAAGGTTATTATACATGAAAGATGCCTAAAAGCGTTTTAGCGTCCTAACAGAATTTGAGATTATTTCAATTAATCTTACTTCAACTTTGATATTGACTGATTGATAATTTCACATTATCATTGTATTCGTTTTTATAAAAGCTCTATACCTCTCTTGTTTCTTCATTGTTCCACTTTCTTAATATGCCTGTTCATACATCCGGTTTCTTCATCCAGTCATTCATTTCTAGATTCATTCATGTTTGACGTTGTTTCTGTTCCAAATTAAAAGCTTCAATTTTATTGCCGTTATCTTCAGCCGACTGACAGTTTCATTTCAAACTTCAATCTTCTTATCCATTCATTTTTTTCGTAGAATTCTCTTTCTTTACTTCATTAATTTCTTTATTATTTTATTATCTCCTTATTTAATTCGTTCATCTTTGCTTTCACTTTAATAATTTTCATTTTCGACTGAGTCAAATAAACATTGTTCACATCTTTTTTTCTCAAATCCATTGAGATAGTTAAAATTCTTATCTCTTCTTTTTGCTATAGTCTTCCTCTACTCTATCTGCATATCTCTTCCTCAAACACACACACACTTGAACGCGCATACGCACACACACGCCTAATATCAGGACAAGAATTGGCTGCATTCTATAAACATGCTAATATTTATTCCGGTTTGGATCAACAAATAGCAAATTCGAGTCTCCACATTAAATATTTGTTTATAGTTCGCATCGCATACCTACAAAGAAATAATCAGGAACAGGGAATTTTTTTATTCTTTATATATATATATATATATATATATATATATATATATATATATATATATATATATATATATAAATGTATACTTGGGTATCAACCTTTATTTCAAGCATTTTTCATTGAATATGACTAAGTAATTTTTTTATTTATTTTTTTCAGCATTCTTATTTTTTCAGTTGCACTCATTTACTCCCATTAGGGAGTAAATGAGCAAAATTGTCTGTATTGTTCATTGTACTAAGCGCTTTCAGACATTTCATTAGCCATGTTCAAGGGGTTTTGTTTTGCTGTGTTGTTAATTTTTCTTCATGTTTGACTGCATAAAATGTGTTTTTGTGTTGTTTTGAATATTAGCATGAGCGTTTATTCCATGTTGATTTCGGCTGGAATTCAAGTGAGTGTCTTTCTATTGTTTTTAAAAAACTTCATTACGACCGTTGAATATATACTATATATGTAAACACATATGCAATTATTACTCTATATCTGCAGGGATTGGATCTATCCACCTTGTAGGAATAGCTAAATCGACGGATGATCAAGTGTCATATACAATAAAATAGCCTAATATTTGCACCTAACACATCCTTACGTAAACTTTAAATGACTTCTAGATTTTGATATCAAATAAAATGGAAGTACGATATAAATTGTTGTCGTTCAGTATAAAAAGAACATTTCGACAGGAATTCAACATTCGATAAAAAACATTTTGTATAAAATCTTTTTTTATTGTTAAAATCTTTGTTTACCTTTATAAGAACATTATAGAAAATTCGAGTTTAAAAATTATTTGTGTGCATTCCATGGCATCGCAGATATTTGTGAAAAGTGATACTATGAAAAGTAGTTCCAACGGCGCCCAAGCATTTCGATTTAAATCACCCCCATTCCTCCCGTGTTCCAAATGTAAGAAGAAAGTTCCAGACAGCTTTTTCCCAAGAACTGCCTCTTTGTTGAACAAACTGGCATGTGGTTGCTTCCCAAAACAATACAGTCTTGACCTCTACTAGTCATGGGTCAATCGTTATCATGACTCCCTATCCTCATAAACTTCACTTCTTACCATTTACTCGTTCACACCCACCTTATTTTTTATTATCATTTTAATTGCAACAATTCTACCTTGAGTTGAGTTGAGCCTTGTATTAGATGAATTTTAGTATAAATAAATCTCTAAAGAAAAATACTAATAACAATTTAGAATATATTACAATTTGAAAAATGTACCCCAAATCAATTATCGGATTTGATAAAATTCTCTATACTTAATAAAAAGCTGAACATTTGTAAAGAAAATGACATATTTCGTGAAAAAATGTCACTGGGTGCGAACAAAAATGAAGGAGGGTGTGAAATGAAGAAATCTTAGGACGAAAGAGAGACTGAAGATCTTTTACATGACAACTGTCATGGCCGCAAGAGATGACGAGACAGCGTTTCATTCGCATGAATTCAGCATAATGTCCAGCGCGAGGCAATTTTTCTTTTGGAATGTTTAAAGAATATTTTCAATCTGCAATTAACTGTATCCAGGAATGCAAAATCCACTGATATGAAAAGCCGACTGCATATACGTACACGTCTCTTCACTGTGGAACAATATTTAACAACCTCGTAGATCATTGATTACTGTAAAGTGAGTTCGACTTTCGGTTATATTTCTAGTTTTGTTTTCGTTACTTCCCATGGTGAGATTGTTAACACATTTTTCTCACAAACTAGATCTTTAATATGGAGAGTTCTATCCTTACTGGGTACCTTATCTGTGCCTGACTACATTTATATATAAGTATAAAACCCACACACCTATACACGCACACAAATTCAGGATGTGAAATTAGTAAATACTAAACACTTCAAATACCTTGGCGTATGGATCCGTTACAACAAAAGAAGTTTCACCCAACAGCACAAATTGCTACAAAACCAGTGGATTTCGCATTCCTGGATACATCAACCTGAAAACTCTCCTGTCATGCTCTTAAATAGATTCTCATCAGATCGAGACTTCCATATGAAAGTCGGGGCATTAGCGCATAAACCCTTTCAGAAACCTCTAAACAGTCAGCTGTATACAACCACTTTCTAAGATCAATGGTTAAAAATGGCTTTGATTGAGTGACGTCTGTGAATCTTAGCGAAGACCATTCTTCTGTGAACATAGTGGACATTCGTTGAACATTGTGCTACAGAATCACAAACAAAGGACTGAAACTACATCACTTGAAGACTACCATCAGCAGCAACAACTAAAATGCATAGCACATATAACACGAAGATAAAATAATGATATAATCAAGATTTTGTCATTGAAACAACTTCAAATAAAAGGTTAGGAAAGAAACCACCAGGAATACTGGAAATACAGATAACAACTACTGGACTTGAGAAACCTGTTTTACTGAAAAATTGTTTTAAGAGAAAGATTTTATAAATTTCAATCGAAAGCAATAGTGGCTACTCGGCCAATGAATGCCAAATGTCTTCTTATATGGAAACGGCTAATATTACCATTACCATTAAAATTGGCCAGCCTTGAGTATGTGTGTGTTTCTACTGGAGACCCTGGTTCTTGTTTGAAGTATCTCTCGATGCTAAAGAGAGAGAAAACTGCTTTAAGAGCTAAAGTGAAAGGTTCATTCTAACAAAAGATGGTAATGTCCACCTTATGTTTTGATTAAAAAAAAATAACTTTTGTTGAATGTCCCAGCATCGATGCTGTTTCGCATTCCCTCGAAAACCGGTGCCACAAAAACTTACCGAAATCTGACCTTATTTGGTCTAGTTCTCAATCTCGTCTCTTGCTGATCTGTGTGTGTGTGTGTGTGTGTGTGTGTGTGTGTGCGCGCGCGCGCACGTGATAGTGGGGGGATTCGTGTGTTCTGATGCCTGTGTTTATATTTGCGAGTTTTCAATGTTTGTCCGTAAATGATCCAACCATTTAATATTAACCCAAAAGTAATCTATCTTGGCCGATGACACTTTAGCCCGTTCAACATAGCTCATTTTTAGATTTTGCAAAAACCAGAAGTAACAAGGTGCCACATCTGGATTGTAGAAGAGCTGTCAGGCTAAGTGTGTCTTGTACGAGTCGGGGGGAAAATGGGCAGTGAAGAAATTTAAAATGGCTGACCGTGAAATCGGATATGGCCAGTGAAGAACTTCAAAATAGACAGACCATGATATCCCCATATTTTCTTCCAATTCTTACTTTCTTTGTTCGCAGGATGCATTTCCATTAAATAATTTCTGCTTTTCTGCTTTTTGAAAGCCTTCCTGAACATGAATCGCTTTCAACTGAAATCTGAAGCGTTGATAATGAAATTTGTTCTAGATGTATCCGAAAACATTTTTAATCATTGAAATAGTTTCCACGGACAAATGGACAAGTTTCAAGCAAAATTTAACGCATATTCCTCGTGAATCTAACTGCTAAGTAACCACACAGGAGATTTTCTGTTCAAGAATACGCAGTAAGGCTTTGTCTAAAGCTTCACAAATAGTCCGCATTATATACAAACTTGTTGAATACTTTCCGAACATATCTTTTCGATTAAATTGCTGCATACAGATAGTTTATTTAAAGATCTCTCATATAAGGTAATCTCTGTTACACGATTTTATTTATATTATGTATTATTTATTTATTGCAAAATATTCGCAATTCATTTTTCTAAATCCAAGTTTTCAATAGATGTAGGTATAATTACTAGTTCCAATTTTACAATTTCTGAGTCTCTTAAGTGGGATGTAAGTATTAAGTGTTATGACTCATGTGTAAACAATAAATAAAAGTGAAAATATTTACTGGTCTTTAAATGTAAACAATTTAACCAACCTTACAAGAATATCAGTTTACAATAAAAGATAAATATCAACGAAGAGAATGATTGACTTATATCTACATCTTTTATATTTTCATTGAAAACCACAGTTTTTCCTATGTATATTCCTGAAGTAAACATCCCAATCATGCAGCAAGAACGCAATGTCACGCCTGTCCGTTAGTAGTCAAATATTTTTTCGTGAATTCAACATGTAACTTGGGTGAAAATTACAAGATATATCTGAAAAACGATTTGACTTTTTTTCACTACGTGTAGAACGAAAATAGTACATCGTCATTCACTTCGCTTAGTTTGGCACAAGGCCACACTATGGGGCATCAGTAAGTATCGAACTCACTATCGTTACTCGATGCCGAGCGCGCCCAAATGATTATTTGTCTGTGTCCTGATCCCAACCTTAAAAGTGGAAAGAGTGTTTTTGTTATTGTTGTCCAAATCATATTCCTTATTCATTAATATTCACCACAGTTCGACTTGTATAAAGAGCAGTTAGTGCATATATATGCTTATAAAATCTATGATAAATCTTTTTAGGCGGATAAAAATCATTAAAATCAACTTTTTAGTGTAACTTGTAAATGTATTATATTTATACAAATTACAAAGCTATATGATAGACACATCTATTAAATACATGTAAAACATGCCAAATAGGCCCCGTCGATATCTCCGTCCACTATTATTATTCATTCATGCCCAGCACTTACTAAGCATTTGATTAATTTTTTTAAAAAATTGCCCAGATCTGTATGCTTCCATAAAATATATTTTAATGTTTATATAATCTTCAAAATACTCAGCTGAAGACATTCTTAGCTTACTTACCTTTCATAAAACACAAAATAAAGATTGGAACCAGGGAGGGCCTAAATTAATTAGCAGGTCATCCGTCAAAAATTCACTAGCCCATCATAGGTGCAACGACGTCTATTACAATATTCTTTATACTATATAGACATAGAAAACGTCTAGAATGCCAGTTCATAAATTATTTAAAAACACTTTGAGATGTATTAATATTTATCCCTTCTCTTTTACTAGCCATATTATTATAAAGAGATACGGAATATACTTTTCACGTTATTACGTTGAATCAGAATTGAACTTTGAATTATCAATCTTTCCTCTTTGACACTTTGACTTCATAAATTTAAGTGCAGTGATAGATCGGCAGGTCTAAGTATTTTACTACTGAAATTGCAAGATTTAACCGTTAGTTCTATTCTGAAATTTTCTTCTCTCGCACTTATCTCCCATGGACTTCTCTGCCGTCTTCTTTCTTCCTTGAAAATTAGATATTAAAAAAAATAAATGCAACGTCGGCAACTACTGCCTTTTTAAACCAGTTATTTTATTGTCCTTTCTCCTCAATAATGGTTTCCCTGTTTCTTTCGCATTCAGTAACCCCTTATGTTTTAGTGGCTTTATCGCCTTACTTGAGGTAAAGTGATTTAAAAACTATACGCAGTTATTCCGCATTTTAACGGTTTATGAAGAAATCCTCCCGTAGTACTCTTTTTTATGATTAAAATGCCATTAGTCTTAAAGATATATTCAACATTTTAAAAGAATCCAGATTTAGTAAATATAAAGAATATCTTGGCACAAATGTGTATTAAGATATTTACAAAAATTGCCAATCATAAAAATCTGTTTTTTGTTGTATGGTAGATTATAAATACCCGCATAAATTTATTATCAGTATTACCTACAGTCAAAGTCAAAGAAAAATCTTTTCTCCTTAAGTCACCATAAATTATCACGCAATTGAAACTGTTTAAGTATCAAACCAAAGGAGAGCCAGCTGTTCCTTTTTCCTCATAATCGAACAGTCTGACCTAATTTATCACGCACTTGTCAACACTTAACTAAAGGGTACATGCAAAAAGTTTTTCAATTTTCATTTTTAAAATAGACAATTTTAAACACATTTTTATTTACATTGTTGACATTGCTTCAAATATTGACGCATAAAATATCTATCGAGATTGCATATAGATCAAAGTTAAAATTAATGTTTAAAGTGTACATCGACCTTTATAATTCAAATAAAATTGTTTTATCTATTTAACATGACACCGAGTTGAATTAACATTACTTACGTTTTTCTTGTTTTAGTATTTCAAACGCTTAATGAAATCGATGTATTTCCAATTCAATGCAGTAGGTTTCCCCAGGTATGGGTTCATTCTTGACTGATTTTTATGTCCATAACGATAAGATTAATATTTGCATGTTTTTTGAGCTGAAATTTAATTACTAATCCTATTTACAATACCGCGACCGTAAATACCAGTGAATTGTTGACGTTCTACATTAGAGATTTTTCCTTCCTAACCAAGTGTAACAATTTAATAACTGAAAATACTTCAGTTACTGTGAATGCATGAGATGAAATGTTTGCATTTAACAAGAGTGTTAAGTGAAATAGTTCAATGTATGAACTTCATTAATCAAAATTACAATAACTCACTCTCTTTATCCGAACTCGAATAAAATGTTATAGATGTGTGCAAATTTTTTTCAATCTTATTTTCTTTTGAAAAATAAAAACTCATTACACAAGTGAAAACCGGTTTTGCGCTGTAAACACACAGCTACTATTACTTCCCTAAGAACACGTTGCCTTATTCTGTAAAATAAGGGAGACAAAAATAACCACGACTTTAACAACTACACTGATTAACATTAGAAATGCTTGCGTAATACACCATCATTGAGAGGAATATGCCTTTAGTTGTATATACATTGCATCCAATTTCCTTTTTTAATACTCATTGCTATGTTGGTCAAAAATAGATTCAATTTATTAATAAAAGTCAATTTTCATTTTTTTTCATTTTATTTGTTAAATTATTGAACAATATATTTACTTCTTTCTGCGTAAATACCAAAAGGTATTTTCTAAAATTTAATCCAAAATGTTTGTTCCGTTTATGAGGTAGAACATTTTTCTAACTTTATTGAACAACAGATTGACAATTTTGTTCGATTATCTTCTACCATTTTTTAAATCAACCTTTCCACTTCTTTTTAACGTTCTTTACGAAGAACTGCTGTAGGTGCCTTATGCGGTCTTCCAAAAATCGATTTTTTTTCATTAAGAAAATTCTGAAAAGTTCGTAAATGTGTAATATGTGGTGACTGCAGCGGATAAAGAAAAACTGACTAAGACTAACAATCTTTATCTGGTCATTAAAGAAACACGAAGACTAGTGTTATCCTAATAGAATATTATGCACTTTCTATTAATTTCGAAAGGAAATCAATTATTGCCTTAATGTGGTATTACTGGAAACAGTACTTATTCGAATCAATCGTTTTGTTCCCCGGAAGATTATATACATTACTTTATTCTAATGCCTCTACATCCACATTACAAAATACTTTAGATAAAAAAAAGTCTTTTATACAGTTGTGTTTCGTTTCGTTTGCCCTATCATTTCTTGTAAATTTCCGACTTTTCAACGACCTTCAAAATCTATTTTTAAAAAAGTGTATATTTTCGTAACGTTTACGAAATCTGGTCCAGTAAGGTTTATCTAAACATCAAAGCAGCTAACATAAGCAATTCGGTGCAAGTAGTTTATCAATACGAAACTTCGCAAACCACTTTTAACACGTTTGAACATTCGCAGCACCTGTCAATCGATTTTCTTGCCTTTTAGTCTGATTTTTAATTTTCATCAAATAAAAAATATATATCAGAAATGTTATTTTCCCGTTTTAATATGTAAACAAGAACACGCTAATTTCGATAGCTACTTTTTCGAATTCACGTTGACATAATTTTCACAATATAATCTACATGTCATCTCACGACAAAGACACAAAGAACTAAGCCGAACTATATACGATTGATGTTTTGTGTGGAATCAATGAAGTTAGTAGTGAACTTGAATTCTCATGTCCATATAACTTTAGTCAGACGAAGAAAAACAGATTATCTTTCTTACTTGCAGTCTATCTTTGTAAAATCTATAACTCTAATATATTTTTGACGTTTAGACCACAAAGACGCCTCCATTTGTTACGCGCCATTCGTATAGTCTAAAAGACTTGTTAATTCCGAAATTATTTTCTTTCAAGTCTTTATCGTACAAACTTCTGTACATTTTTCATCGGTTTGATGTTAGTTTTATGTTTTTCACAATTCTTCAGCTTATCGTGTGATGATTTTAAGATATAAAGGAATGCCATTAAATGCATTACAGCTTGAAATTAAACAAAAAAACTTAAATAGAATATGAAGTCAGAAATATGAATGTCAATACCTTTTAAGAACTTCTATTAACAGTTATGATATCAGCAGCAGTTTATTTCGAACAGCGGAAAGTCTTTTCTCTATTTGCCTTGTAACTAGTAGATTTCCTCTGATTACATTCTACAATTTATCGAAATAATAACCATTGTAGTCGTAAGTTACATTCAACTTTATTTGTTTGTCCTTGAGTAAAATATGTTTTTAGTCATGTGTAAGTAATAACACTATAGTGCATGGAATGAAACTTCGGATCTTTCAGATGATTGATAGTTGCTTTATTTTTCCAATATTCGCAATGTTCACGCATGTATCGGCGATGTAGAAACACAGGTGTTTATTTTGCCATAACAAACCTCTGTCTTTCTCCCTGTCTCTCTGTCACCCTTTCTCTCCCCCCTCTCTCTCTCTCTCTCTCTCTCTCTCTCACACACACACACACACACACACACACACACACACACACACACACACATACATATATACATACATACACGCAAAAACTAAAATAAATGAGAAACAATGTAAAATAAATTCATCCTATTGCTCTGTTGCACGGAACATGATGCCCCATAATTTCCATAGTTCCCAAACATATTTTGTTTTTTTAATTTTAAATGGTAATAAAAGATATTATATCATTAATAATTATCAGATCATTAATTTCAAACTAGAACAAAGTGCCCGCAGACAATATTTGGCGTGCCAAATCCACTTTCTACACTCATTCACTCATATGCACGTGCACAACTAATGAATTGGTCTTCTTAACACACGATAATCTTAACTATAAAAATGCTAATCTAATTTATAAAAAATAAAGAAATTATAGCAAGTGCAATTATTGCTACTAATAATGTTACTCTTACTACTAATACTACAAGTGTAAAAGTAAAATAATGATATGCAAGAATTAGTTTTTTAATGCTTGCTGAACCCGTTTCCCTGGGGCTGAGTCACTTGTTATAATTTCATCGCGAACAATAATCTCTATTTCAACCAAAATCATAATGTCATAAATCTATAAAAAAAAAAAACCAAAAAAAAAACACTAAGGCTAAACAGTGAACATTTAATGTCCTGGTAGTCTCTTAACAATTCAAGAAGCAATGTTTATATTAGTTACCGATGACAATCACAGATTTTATAAGTACAGCAACAACAGACTGCTCTCTACAGCCGCTATTCGAGGCGAACTCGAAACGGCTGGTTTGAACGTGAAGAGTGGCAGACGGCCCTGCAGTTATTTGTTTTATCTTTCTTTAAATCTCTTCTTACTATAGACAAACGTTTCTTTTGAGATACTCTCTAAAAGTACTGCCACTCTTTTTTTCTGAGTGAACAACTGTTGCCAGCAACGGACTGATTATTGCTTCTTTCTTTTTTTTCTTTATTACAGGTACTTTAACTGTTTACGGTCAATGCTGACTGGCTCTACTCGTGCTGATAATAACTACGGCTGCCGAAATATCATCATCAACATCATCAACACCACCAATAACAGCAACAAAAACTTGCAGTGTAGATGCACATAACATAAACTCTAACAATCTTATCTATTCAATTCATCTGTCCCACTCTGTTCATACTTCTCTCTAATCTCTAGGCTATCGATCTATTGAACTGATCTGTTAATTATTCTCAATTTGCGTGAATTAAGCACACAAAATGTATTTGAAAAACTTCAAATGGGAATCACACACTTTCGAACAAATGGACTACAATTTTTGTTGAAAGCAAAGTTTACAGTTAGAATTCAAACAAACATGCATATTTCACTTATCCATTGAATGTTTCTTCTTCTAAGCATTACCTGTCTCGAAAAAATGCGATATTGATATTAAAATAAACAGAAAAAGTTTTAAAGTACATTTTCAGTTTTCCTGTGTAAAACATTATCGTAAACATATGTATTCACCACAAAGGCATCTTTACATCTGTATTTGTCATTTAAACGTGTGCACATATATAGTTTGTATACACAAAATTTACTAGTATGTACTTACTAAATGATGACGACTACAAACTGTAGATGCTACCACCACTAACGACTACTACTACTACAACTAATACTATTACTACTACTAAAAGGATACAACTGCGGCTACTATCACTGCTAGTACTGATACAACTATTTCAAATACTATAAAGATTGCTACACTTACTACGACAACTAGTTTTCACAAATTGGACTACTAGTGCTTCAACTACTACTACTACTATTAGTGCTACTACCAACAATTACACTAATACTACTATTAATAGTAATATAAATAGTAGTAGTAGTGATAAAAAAATAATAATATTGCTGTTGCTGCTGCTATTATTTTTGAGCTTAGTGAGGCTGTAGTACTATCAAAAACTCCGACCTCACAAGAAAGAAGTCGAAAGTAAAAACAAAAAAAAAAAAAATGGGAAAGAATGTTGTTGCTTCGCGGTAAAAACTTTCGAACTACTTCCGCACCTACCTGTCTTCAAAAAAAAAGGACCACTGACACAATGAGGGCAATATTCTTCATATTGTTTGCAGCCAGTTCATCTTCTGAGATATTCATCCAAGTTGCTGATGGAGCCAGTAAGGTAACATACGCGTGTGAGCGCAAGAAGATCTAAAAACCATTGTTACAATATTCCAAGTTACAGCCGCGATTGAAACACAACACAAATCACAAAAATCTTTATTCGAAAAATATTTTTAAAATACCACCCATTTCACACTCCTGTATTGCACACGTACAAAATACAACACAATAATGCATGAAGATAAAGTTAGATTTTTTTTTTGGCAGTTTATTAGTAGTAAAGATAATTGAATTTCAGTTTAATTAAAAGAAAAAATCTATATTTCACCCGTCCCAACCCCAATTTTCCATGATGTTAACGTCTCTTTTTTTCTAAAATTTCTCTTCCTTTTACTTGTTTGCATTTTTTGTACTTTTTAACTTTCCATCTTTCCTTATTTTTCCATTTTCCTCTTTCTTCCGATATTATTTTCTTTCTTCCTTTATTTCTTTTTCCTTTTTCTTCCTTTCTTTCTTTCTTTCTTTCTTTCCTTCTTCCTTCCGTCCTTTCTTTTTTCTTTCTTTCTTTCTTTCTTTTCTGACTGTTCTTCTTCTGCCTCCTTTTTTCGTTGCAGTTCATTCTAGTCTTTCTTTAACTCATTTTCTTACATTTCGACTTTTCCAAACTTCTCTCTTTTTTCTTTCTTGTGATGATGTTATATCAGCATCACAACTAACATTACAACAAACATTTCAATGTCTTTTTCCCAATCCAAAGAATAACATTTTGTGCATCTCTTCTCTTTCTATTTCTGTTATTTTCTTTCTTTTATTTATTTCGTTACTTTTCTTTTTATTTCTTATCCAATCTACATCCTACAAACATATATACATACATCCTCTTCTGCAATTACACACGTTTACATTTGCAACCAAAAACATTAACAACAAACTTTAACACGTGTCTTTGCTTTCATTTTTTACGAAATTTGTTATTTATACATTTATGATAATTCTAGCTATCATCTCTAGACATATTATACTTTGTATCTTCAAGTGATTTTTAGTTATCTGAAATGTTTACATGTTTTGTTTATACATCATGTGCATGTTAACCATGTGTTCTCCTATGGAAGATCTTAGAATCTATCTATAGAAGGTCTATATAACATGTAGATGAGAGAGAGAGAGAGAGAGAGAGAGAGAGAGAGAGAGCTTGATGAAAGGAAGTTGGTGGCGTGTACAGGACATATTTCTTTAAAAATGAAATCCTGATTGTAGTTGGCACAAGGTGTGAAATGCATGTATTCAACCTTTATACCCGTTCGTTAGTTTAATTTTAACCTAACCACATGAATACCAATGTCTTCAACGAGTAACAGCACAAAATCCTTGCGTAACGATAAAGAGTAATACGTCAAGTGAGTTGTCATATCTGCAATCCTCATGAGACATCAACATTGACATGTGCATCCAAGTATGCAGATGTTGATGTAAATATGGAAAAACTGTGCACCTTTTGCAAACGCACGTGATTCATTTCAATTAACTGCCAGTTTTTAATCTCAAGTACATGATTTTTTAAATATTTCTCTTTAGAGAATAAAGACAATTTTTCTGTATTCAAATGATTAATTAGAATGAGAAACCGGTTCTATAAAAAAAAACAATATTTATTAATTGAATTCTCTGTCACTAAAACGTAAATTTTATGTGTTTGTCTGTTTGCTTCTTGGTAATTAAAGCAAACTTTAAATATTTAACCGAGGATTCCCGTGCATTTTTTCTGATTTTTGCTTAACATTTTGTCGATTTTCATTTGGTAACATTTCGACTGTACCGAAAGCTACACAAGAGGATTTTGCTCAGCAAGACCAACATTCTTAACAAACTTTTCTGTCTGTCTGTCTGTCTGTCTGTCTCTGTCTCTGTCTCTGTCTGTCTCTGTCTCTGTCTGTCTCTGTCTGTCTGTCTGTCTGTCTGTCTGTCTCTCTCTCTCTCTCTCTCTCTCTCTGTGTGTGTGTGTGTGTCCCGTGCTGATATATTGAATAGATATTTTCTACTTCTGTACACCCACATCATGTGCACGTGTGGATGTATATATGTGATATCGTTGTTATTATTTCATTGAAAAAACAAAAGCACGTGAGTGAATATTAATTTAGAACACAAATAAGCGTTGTTGTTGTTGTTGTTTTGTTTTTGTTTTTTGTTTTTTGTTTTCTTTGCCCGGCAACAGCAGGTTACCTTGCATGTAACAAAAAACATACATGCTTAAAGAGCTTCACATCTATCTGAAACATTAAAAGCAATACTCTGCATCTCCCCCTATTTCCTTCTCTCTCTATCTCTTTGCATCTTTCTTTTCCATCCCCACTCTCTCCTGTTTTCTCTTTTCTACTCTTCTCTCTTCTCACTTCCTTTCTCTCGTCCTCTTCCTCTCACTTTCTGCCTCTCACACCCTCTCTCTTCATATCTCACTTCCCTCTCCTTCTCTCTTTATCTATCTCACTTCCCCTCTCTATCTCTCGCTCTCTCTCTCTCTCTCACTCACTCACTCTCTTTTCTCATTTGGTCTCTATATATATACATTTGCGTTTATCTCTTCGGCAATGTACATATGAAAAGCTGTACGTAAATATGAATGGACAGAGACCCGTATTTAGATACGTGCATTCACGTTCATTTATCAGCTTCTTTATATTATTGAAGATATATGCATCGATTTATATATAGAGAGAGAGAGGGAGAGTGTGGGTGAGGGTAAATACATATGTACTACCTTGAACTTAAAAATCTACATAAACATACTTTTAGGCATGTATCTATCTGTGTACATGAGATATGATATAAATTCATTAACGTGCCAAATTATTTAGATATATACGTTAGAAGTGATTGCATTTAGAAGTGTTGTTGTTGTATATTTGCGTGTATCTTTTCCAGTGGATAAAAATAATTATTTGATTTTTTGTTTAATTTATTTAAAAAAAAGTTACGCGAGCGCGAACGTGTGTGTGTGTGTGTGTGTGTGTGTGTGTGTGTGTGTGTGTGTGTGTGTGTGTGAAGGCTGGTAGTATCTCGGAACATTTTTTAGATTTTACAAGTATCGGATGCATTAACTGAATTGGGTGCTTAGAGTGAGAAACTTGTGTTAAGTCTACTAAATGTTGTTCACTGATATACTCTTCCAATCTGCTTAGCTTTGTTCCGATAAGTGCAGTAGTTTTAATGATTTCACACTTGTCCGACACTCTCTTTTTTACAGAAACAGTAAAACCACTTCAAATATACATTTCCTTTGTTTCTATCTAGTTTTCTCTTCCTCTCTCTTTCTATTTCTCTCTTGCTCTCTTTCTCTGTTTCTTTCTCTGTTTCTTTCTCTGTTTCTCGTCGTTTCTTTTCTAAATATTTATCTTTTGTTTCTTTGTTTAATTATAACAATCGTGATTATCAAACTTATTTAATGTTTCTTTTCTTTTTGCATTGTTTATTCTGCTTTTCATTTGCTTCTTTTATTTTTTTCCTACTTTCTATTTGTCATTTTTTCCTGATGTCATTTCCGCCTTCTTTCGGTCGCTGTCCTTCCTTTCCGCAATTCCTTTCATTCGTCTTTCTTTTTATCATTCACTTCTTCCTTATTTCCTCTCTTTATCGTTATTTTTGTTTGAATTTTTCTTTTCATTCTTTACTGTTATTATTATTATTATTATTATTATTATTATTATTATTATTCCAAGTTCGACATTGCAAAAGAATAGAAAACTAAAAACATTGATTGCATTTTGGCTTAGTAAAAAATAAAATAATCATTCAATAATTGTTTTCACGTTTTCCTCTTCTCTCCTTTCTCCTCTTCTCCTCCCCTTCTCTTTTTTTCTTCTAAACCCACATTCACCTGCTTTTCGTCATCGTAATATTCTCCAACTTCTTCATCTCCTCATCTATTCCCCTCTTCGTCCTCTTCTTCTCCACCTCCTCCTATTGTCATCATCTTTTAAATCCCGTTTCTCTCCTCGTTCATTCTCTTCCTCTTTCTACTTCTTCTCCACATCTTCTTTTTCTTGTTGTTCTTTTTTCGTTATCTTCTTCCTCCTCCACTTCTTCCTCCTCCACTTCTTCTTCTTCTTCTTCTTCTTCTAATAATAATAATAATAATAATAATAATAATAATCATAATAGCAATAATATTTCAATATAATATCCTGGAATGATAAACGTTTTGCTTCATTTTTCAGCAGAAATCTCAGTGCAAATTTCTTTCAATATTGAAGAAAAGTATGCAAACAAGAGTGCACTTTTTCTCCTTTACATCATCACCACAAACTTGAATATTGTTATTGCTGTTTCCGTTGCTGCTATTGTTGCTCTTGTTGTTGTTGTTGTTGTTTTTGTTGTTGTTTATGTTGTTGTTGTAAACAAAAAATGTCATTCATAATTTTAATACAATTTGGCAATCCGAATGTCATTGATATTCATGAATTATCTTCGTCACTATTGCTGTCTTTGTTGATTTTTGACTAAAACAACATTGACTGGAACATTTATAAATTGTTTTTCAATTGCATTTGTGATTTCTGTAGTTGATTTCCAGTTCCCTGCGAGAATGATTTTTTCTTATACGACTAGATTCACCTGATAATTGCATTCATTTGCCTATTTGCTTTCTTTTTTCATTCCTTGCTAGCTTTTTTCTTGTTTCATTATTCCGTTATTTCTTTCAGCATTTCATTGATCGTCTTCTAGGTAAGATTTGGAGATTTTACAAGTATGCAAATAAATTGACTACAATGGGCATGATCTATCGGTTCATTGGTTGACAATTCGACTAATATAAATATCAAACTACTTACTAAATACAACCCCTGACAGCGACTCCAAGACACCAAAAGTTGATTTTGTAAATATATATATATATATATATATATATATATATATATATATATATATATATATATATTTTTACCTTCGATACACCAGTTACACTCCAGCTATTTAGATCTGCGTTCTGACTAAATGTCTTTGATTCTGCTTGCCGAAAAATATAGGCTTCCTGATACCGTTTTTGTTAGGAGTATTTATTCAGTGTCATGATAGTTCTCTCATGTCAAGACTGGATATACAATGCTACTGAGAGATATATATTACTAAATAGAGATAAAATCTTCTCACGATGAATGTAAATGATGTGTCCATTGTTCCAACTTTTAAAATTTTTACAACATTTTGATTTTTCGCTAATAATGTGAAAAATCATTTCAAAATTTAGTAGCACTCATCTTTCAAATATTGTCCAATAAACTACTTATAGCCGGATCTAGTTCCAACGTTCAGTCCAGACAAATGTATAGGCATTCAGTTGTACAAGGGTACATTTATACATGAAAAATTTAAACTTGTAACAAATTCATCTCCAAGTAGACAACGAATAAAAATATCAGATTTATGATTTTACGTTAAGTGATCGAAGACTGTATAAGTTCAGATTATTGTCAAAAAGGGCCAAAACAATCAGATAGATTAAAACCAGTAATAAAATAATAGTCATAACGAACAGTGTATCGAACTGATTTCGTATTTCCTAATTAATTGAATAGATCCGTTTCATCTTCATTACTTCCCCTCTTTTCTTTTATATATATATTGCTATTTTTTATATATTTTAATTTACTTTGTTTAAACGTTATTTTTGATGGATACACATATTCATATTGTTATTTAGCTACATGTACCGGCCTGAATATTCGAAATCTTGTCAGAAGGATTCGAACCTGCATCCCCTATGGGGAACCGTCATTGGATCTGACTTTCGGTCAAACAAAACCCGAATAGTGTCTTTTGAACACACACTCTCTGCCGATTTCCGAATATATATATATATATATATGGGGGGGTATCATTGGATGATTGATCTGGGTAGAGCAAGTGCAAGTGGACGTCCTCATCTATAGTGAGTACAATAACTGCACACGTAGATCATATCTGTGTCCATTTAATGAAATGAGCTGGAAAACAAAACAAGACTCGTGCTGTCTCATTTACGCTTTGCAAATGGCCTTTAAAACAAAGTCGGAAGTATAACTGTATGTCTAATATTTAGAAAACGACGGAAATTGCTAACAATATTTATTCTGCAATTTATAACAGAAATGTGGCACAAGGCCGAAATAGGGGAATGGGGAGAGGACGGTCTTCTTCTGTCTTAGTTTTAACTTAGCTAGCCGCAGACACTGACCCAATCGTACGAATAATATTCCTTACACCAAAACAACGCATTTATACGTACCTTTCAAACTACAAACACCATAATACCTCGTCGGAAATTGCTAACCTGATCGACTAGGGAGAGATGGATCCATGCCTTTCTCAAGAAAGCCATTAATGTGACGTGAACATAAACCCCTTCAACCAAAAGTTTAACTCAGTTCAAATTATTTGATTTCCCGAGTTACTCATCACGTTTCCACATCCGTATATCTGTTAAAAAATAATCCTTCATTTTTGTCCTAAAGTGGCAACTGTTAACAACTTATGACTTGAAGAATGAGTATCATTTGAGTTTAAAATAAGGACATGTGAGTTGTTTCTTAATTTAAGTTGGACCTAGAACATTAACACTAAGTAAAAACAATAAATAGTTGTTAAAGCAACATAAACTCATTTTCAATCTACTAATCATCTTTCACGATTATCTACACAATGGTTAATAGACATCATTATGTATGTGCGTCTGTTTTTCATATTGCGACGGGAATTTCTTGTGTTTCACTTATAAAAAAAAAAACATAATAGGTTTTTAAAAGTAGCGATAGTTCATAACTTTTACCAAAGCGCATTTCTCTGTTCAAGTTTATGCGTCTACCTATATGTTTAGATTTATCCATTAGCCTTTTGAGCGAGAGAATATAGAATTTGAGCTTTTAAAATAGATATATACATGTTAAATGTATGCATTTCAGTGAGTCATCTTTATGTGAAAAAAATAGAAATAGGGCAAGAGAAATAGAGAAGTAGTATGTGTATGTGTGTGTTCACGCGCGTGTTTAAACGGGACATCTGTTAATACATATATTCCGAAGAGTAATTGTATACAATTAAAAGTTTTCGCAGATTTAAAGTGTAAGATAGAAAAAACTTCTCCATCCAGCACTCCCAACAAAAAAAAGAGGGAAAATTAATGTCTGGAAAAAAACGAATCTAGATATTAAGCAGCAAAAAAAAACCATAGAAAATAAAACGAATGAGATTGTAGTAAGCAGAAAAACGACGAAAGAAAAGATACCAATTGTAGATATAGTAATACCGTGTACCACAGTAGCGAGGAAACCAATTCGACACGTGTGTCAAAAAAAAAAACGAAAGGGTTGAGTGTCTGGGGGTGTTGAAACCTGTCTAGTGGTAGCGTTGAATGAGGAGGCCGAAGTGCCAATAATTTGGAGGTAAAGAGGGAAAGAGTATTGGACACGGGTGTGATATTAAAGTACTTTCAGAAAGATCCACGGATTTGATGCCTATTGAACCCAACATTCAATCATGGCGTGTTGTTTTACTAGTGCTCATTACTCGGCAATGTTGTAAATGTCGAAAGAAATGTTGACTTCCACAACCATGTACTCATGATGCTGAATCAACCGTTTATGACTGACCTTACATTCCTTATAGGCATGAATTTCGAATACCCTCTAATGAAAGTCCTAAAAAAGCATAAACACAAATCTTAAAATTCTGCTTAGCTCGAAGGTATACATGAAATCATTAACGCAATGATTACCGTTGTTTCTCAAATTCAATGGGATACCTTAAATTTATCTAAAAAAAAAAATAGAACAGTAAAAATTATTCTGTTTCGGAGAAAAATAATTGGAAACTAGAAACTAGTCTTTGAAAATCAGAATTTGAAATCTTTTTCGAATACTCATTTTGAAAGTCTAGGCTAACTACACTGTAAGAAGTCACATGGGTATTTGCCATTTTTCGTTTAGTCTGGCATGAGGCAACAGTAGTGGGGCACCTGTGAATCAAATCTATATAAGTGGAATGATTTGAGACTAGCTTTCTAACCAATGCAAAGAATCCAATTAGTCTCTTTTTACTTTATGTTAAGCTGCTTGGCGCCATTTTCATTTTAGTTTTGTCTTCTATTGAGTCTTGGAGATTTTCCATTCTGTAGCATTTTTTTAATATTTTTCTCTTTCTTTTTTCCTTCTTCTTTTTGCATTTCTTTTTTCTTTCCTTCTTCTTCACACGTCGTAACATTTGCTATATGATTGTGAAATATTGTCCTGAACAAATAATAAATCTTTCCTCTTCTATAAATTCTCTTGGTTTATTTCTATCTTTTCAATAGTCTTCAGAATTTCAGTATAATTTATAAAGAATACGTTGTGAAAAAACATCGTAGAAAAATCTCCAATATTTCTTTTTTAATTTTTATTGTGGAACATCTCCTTGGTCATTTCATCTTACATTAAAGTGAAATTAAAACAAAAGCTTTTACCCAATTTTTATAATATAATCCGATGGATAATCGCATAATTGCAGTTTATGCGGTGGAATTAAAACTTTTTCTAAGTTTTCTAAATTTTTGTCTGGCATAGGGGCACAAGTGTGTGCTATTTGGTGAGGATCACACTTACCTAATTAACAACGATCCAAGACATTAGGTTACGATGAAATTTTCCATATTTAGGCTCTTAGATGACAGAAATATATTGAAAGGTTATTTTGGCACCAGAAATTATATTGCCTTGACATTATATTGTTGTTGTTTTTTTTATTTGGACGAAAAATCTAGCTGAATGAATGTTTCTTGTTGAAAAAAAAACAAAAAGTAGAAACTAAAATAAATTATTATCACATCTATGACATACTTATATTTATATACATACAAACACACACACACACATATATATATATACATTCATACATAAATATATATATATACATAAATATATATATATATATATATATATATATATATATATATATATATATATATATATATATATATATATATATATTGGATCAGTTCTACAAAAATTAACTTATTATTAACTTATGAGATTCTTGGCAAATAATAACATGTTAAATGTATTATAAATTTTGTTGCCAATATGCTGGCCCATAAATTTATTTTTTACTTTCAAAGGTACGAATTCCCACTGTACTCTATGCCCTAGTAATTATTTTTTTTTTTTTTATATCGTTTCATTTTTAACCATATACCTCTGATGTAATATAGAACAGGGTATTTCTCTGCCGATAACAGTCGATTGGTACAAATAAACACTCATATTAGATGTTCATATGAAAAATTGATACATCGTACGACTTACTCTGGTAAAACATGGTATCTTTCACACTTCGTTCAATTTTTTTTTTTTTTTTGTTTAATACTTGTAAAACCCAGTGCTTAAAATAATACACCTATCATTTATGTGCCATGCCGGATACACGCTTAGACGATTATGTATCTTTCGATACATGACTGACGAGTCAGTTTTTTCCCTATGCAGTAGGTTGCCATTTCTTTCTGCGGTATGCCAGTTTCCATCCAACAATATAGAACCTGCTATGGTGGGTGGAGAAGAAGAGCAGGCGACACTCCGCAAAAACATATTCTTTAACCTAAAAGAAAGAAATACTAATAAATATTATTTGAACTTTAGTGATTCATACTATTAGTAATATTGTTATATTTGTAATGTTCTTCAAGATTCTTCATATTTTCCAAGTATACACATGATCTGCTGAAATTAAATAGTGAAACTGGAATCAACATCAATTCAAGCATTTTAAATGTGAACAATAATTTGATGAAGGTCCGAAAAAAAATGATAAAAAAAATCTGAGTATGCTTTCAGCAAGATGATTTTAAACTCTAGCTCGATAACGATTGTCTACATGTAAAATTAGATTTGATAGCCGCAAATATGGATTTGCAGGTAATAAATGTTACACTGATATAGAATTATAGCGACTTGTTATAAATACTCATTGGAAAATTGAATAATATGAAATAATTTAAATGAATCAATGTATTTTAAGATAATATTATAAAAAAGAATTACTGTCATTTTTCATGAAATGGAATTCGCTTGTAAAGTTTCAACCATTTGACAAAAACAGATCACGTAGCAAGCATTTCATGCTTTAATATTGAGTTGTTATCCCTAGTATTTTTTTATTCTGTTAATAATTGTGTCAACTGGATATTCGGATAATGCCTACTTTCCCTTTTCAGATTTTTTCTATTGCAATAAGATTCGCAAACTCGCATCACACTATGATTTTCTTTACAGTTGATCTATAGCCAGAGTATGTACAGATTTTCAATTGGCATCTTTCTTCCACTAGGACGCAGATGGGGGAGTTACAGATAGTGAATGTGAATGAGAAGTTTTATTGAGGGGAAATGAGGAAAAGGACAATAAGGGAACAGGACGATAGAAGATGGTGACTGATGTTGATGGATAAACGTTTGAAGATTATAGGGGACAGCAAAACAATAAATTGAAACAGAGTTCCACGGGTGAGAATTGCGAGAAAAGTAACTATCAGAATAGAAACGACGGTTCTAGTTAAGCAGTTTCATTACAAGCGGTGGCAAAGAGGTGTCTATTACAATCGAACCCGTTGGTCTGCTATAGCCGAAAGAATTGACTCCTGTTAGGCTATAGCGGCTGAACAGACAGGAGAGTACCAAGAAGAAGATTGTGGTTTTACTTAGTATTTCCGTACTGGCGCGAAAACTTCGATACCGTTTTCCAATCAGGAAGAGACCTCAACGGCAAATGTCTCAACAAGATGATTAAAAATATAATTTTTTTAATTTTTTTTTAATTTGAAGGCATCGCGACGAAAATCACGAAATGAGTCCCAATCAGTGAGATAATAACAGCTATTAATTGGAAGTTCTTGCCTTATGGGAAAGAGGAAAGAGATATCTATAGACACTACCGAGAAGTTGAAGTTGCCAGCAGGACAGAGCTGCTGCGCATGACATGAATCCGAGCAGGTGATAAGGAAGAGATCAAGTAGAGAAGCAAGTTCTTCAGATATCTGAAGGGAAACATCATGGGGAAGTCTACTATCAGTGTGAGAGATTGAACAATTGAGAAGTTCAAAGTCTGGATGTCAGTGGCGTTAGAGTGATGAAGCCACTTGACCCGAAGTCGTCGAGCAAAAAGATATTTGCAGATGAGTATAGAGAGAAGGGCTTTATCTATACTATCCGAAATTTTATCGAGCAAGAAACAGCCATGAAACACATGTAAGAACAATCCGGAGACTCAAGGGTCATTTTACTTGCCAGGAAAAGTTGCTTGCGAGCATAAAAAAAGTCGCTTTCTGTTCTATGCAAATAAAAAAAAAAGACTTAACAGAGAAAAGTGAGTCGGACAGAAGCAACACGTCTTTCACTTGCACCCCTCCCATCTTTGTTTAATCTCATATTCATCAATAAATATAAAATCTGATTCCTGTATAACAGTAATGTATTTGCAAGTCATATAGTATAGGCATTCGTTCATATGCACATTTGTAGCAATTCACTATGCGTAACTTAGATGTGGCACAAGGTCTAAAGTATGGAGCACTCAGTGAGGATCAAACTCCGTACTTAGTTGTAATTGATCTCACGAGACAAGCTTGCTAAGCAGTCTGTTAAGTCGTGAAAAATGACAACTTCAATTTTAAATCCATTCTAACAACTGAGCTTAACACCGTTGTCGACTATATATGTCTAAATAATTACTCTCTCTCGCTCTCTCTCTCTCTCTCTCAGAGAATTTTTTATAACAGACTTAGACAGCTATACATTTCTGTACATATTGTTACTCATCCATATACAGAATTGGTTATACATGTAGTTAAAATGTAGTATGTATACAAATGCTGATTAAATGTACAACTAGATTGATAGATATGAACAGACTGAGAATGATAGACAATCAAACAGGCTTTGCACATAGTGAAATGAACGAGAAAGTAATGTAAATGTAGATTAACCAAGTTAAAAGCATTTTTCAGTTCAACATGAAAAGCATTGAAATTGTTTGGTGATGGATGCAAACTCTCATTCCCTCAACTGAATCTTTTTCTTCCCTTAAGCAAATGTCTTATCTTTCCATCCTTATGCATATGTTGGAATCAAAATTTCCTGTCATTTTTTTTCCGTCTGTATCCTTTCCATCACTGACCACAGATACACACAAGAAACATCGAATGATACACACAAGAAACATCGAAAGATACACACAAGAAACATCGAAAGATACACACAAGAAACATTAATGAAAAATTAATGAAAATTGAGTTGTTTTTGATCGAAAACAAGTGATTTCAGCTAGTTTCAACAACTTACACAAAATTCTTTAATTTGAACATTTCATTACATTTTCATTAATAATCTATTCTCCTATTTTTTTAATCTGTACTGGTAGCCAGTCTAGAAGAACAGTTTTGAATTCAAAACCATGATGAAATCAACGTGAAAGAACTCTTTTATCTTCCACCAAAATAATTGGAGAAATTCAAATTTTACAGATATTCAACAAAAAAGAATTCTGTAGAGTGTTGTGTTCGCCTACATAATGAGGAGGCAGGATACTACCCTTGAATATTTTCGTTAGATTTCATGAATATAGTCGTTACACCAACGCAAAAAGTATTTTGTGCGTGTGTGTGTTTATGCTCGTGTTGGTTTGTCTGTGTCTGCTGTGTTTATGTGTATGTGGATTATTGTGTATCAATGCACGAGTGTACTTAGACACAAGGCCCGTGAGCCACTCAAGGTAGAAGTTTACAGAGTAAGTGGCACAGTTTATGGAAAAAATAACTATTAATCCTAGATTTGAACAGGTCAAGATGGTATTGATCGGGGAAACATCCTATTGGGAGTTGGTTCCACAAAGTAGCGGTTCGTGGAAAAAACCGACCGAATGGAACTTACATATCAGCAATAGAAAGTACTAATTACGAGTAAAAAATAACATTACTGCAGGTAGATATTTTGATATTTATGACCAATGAATATCAAAGAATTTACAAATATACAAATATATTGACTACGGGAAGAATATTAAGCAAAGTGGCCAATTTTGATTGATAAATATCTGCCCGTTTTATAAATCAGTATTTATACTGAAACTCAAACAACGTTTCAATCAGATACGGAATATCACTACAGATAGATAGATAGATAGATAGATTTTGTTTTAACATATTTAAGTATGTGTACACCTTATTCATCACCATTTGTATATATGCGTGAGGCAAAATACCTTTACAAGTTGAGTATATAGCTTAACACTCAAACACATACACACATACATATACATATACATATATATATATATATATATATATATATATATATATATATATACAAATACATATGACTGTATGCACCCTCATATATGTATGTTAGTACTGCAGACATCACCACGTGCACTTTTATATATGCCATTTAAAAAATTCCCACTAAATCTATTAGTACAACTTTTGTCTTATATGTCTACATATATAAGTATGTTTCCAACGGTATACGTTATTTATTTTCGTACGCCTTTGCTTGTCACTGCTTGTGCCAAGTTATGAACATATTTTCTTTTCTATCTTTTCCTTCCTCGGTTCACTTCTATCAACTCTGACGCCTCCTCGTAATGGTGGCTACTATCTTGGCTTCAATTTCTCACGTGTCTTGCTTATCTTTAGTGTCTTTTTTACTGTTATATGAATCCTTGTTATTTATTTCCCATCATAAAATTTCCCTGTCTATCTTCTCAAAATAATGTGTCTACGTGTTCAATTTATAAATGTTTTGCGTTCTCGGTGTATTTGCGTTTATCGATAACACTAAATTTGTCCGGACATTTTTCTTCAAGCTTTCATTCACATTCACACACACACACACACACACACACACATATATATATATATATATATATATATACATATATATATATATATATATATATAATTTTCACTCTATTTGGGCTGCAATTTAAAGAGAATCATCTTTAAAACATTTTTTAAACATTTGCCTTTTAAAAGTTTGGCTGAAAGTTTAGATATTTTTTTTTAATTCTTACAGGAAGTGAAAAATTGTGTTAATGTCCAAATAAGCTCTTATATTAGTGTTCAATTATGCAGAATTTCTGCACATGATTTCTCAAAGAAGTCTCTTGTAGGTTCTAAGTTCTGGTGAACCTCGGATCGTGCCTTCATATCACAGAAAAGCCAATTGGATTTAGATAAAAAAAAAAAAAAAGATGAAGTCGACTCTTGTGGCTAAAACTGAAAAATACGTTTTGCAATATGGATCAGTTCAGTTTACAGCCTCACACTTTTGCCACATTTTGAAGAATGTAAAATTTTCATATCTTGAAAATAAATTTTAAGCACATGATTTTTACAACAAAAATATTATAAATGCGTAACACATGATAGAAACGATAGACGGATTTTTCGTAATTTCGACATTCTGAAGTAAATGTCACAAAGTAATTATCTTGTATATTGTAGATCCATCTTCCGAGCATTATCTAACCATCACATTTTGAAAGGATATTCAGGACATTCTCTGATGCGTCTGAATAATAAATTTTGATGTTAGTTACATTTTTGGAAGCGCCAATAATATCACATTCCATATCAGGTGGCAATATGGATAATTATTCACTTGTTTAATGTGCCTTCACTTGTTTATAGCTCATTTTCTTCTTTGTGTAGGCTTGACGAAATCAGCAGAGATAGCAAAGGCCTCGTTGCCAGCTATTATTGTCCCTTCTCCAGTCATTGTGAAAATATCTTTTCTGGCATGCTCTCATAGATAAACAAACATACACAATTCCTTATACACAAAGATATGTGTACACGCCAATATTCATGGAGGTAGTAATCACGTTTGAAAACATATGCATGGTATTCAGTTATATCATCTCCTAATAAGGAGTACAACACAATTCTTTCATTAATATAGATAATACCCAATCTATGAGTGTATAAGCGTAAGTATATAAAAATCCATATATGAATAGATATTTCTGGATTATACCAATTTCGTACAAGGTCAATTTCACGGATCATTGAACTGTCAAGAGTTTGCCGAGCTGGTCTACAGTCACATTTGTATGAATGTATGCCTCTAGAATTTCTGTGTTTACGTAGGTGAATAGATATATCCGCAAAACTGCAGAGAATGTTAATAAGACGTCATAGATTCTTCATTCATGTGCCACAAACATGTTTTGTTTATTTTCATGTATTTTTAATATTGAGAGTTGTCCAATTTTTTCCCCGGTTTCCAATTTTATTTATATCTTAACACATAAAATGTATTATGTATACGTACATACATTTTATATTGATGTAGATTTAACTTCAAAATACGTACAACCAAACATGAAAACGCAAATATCTACATATATACACTGATTGGCCATTTAATTAAGTACATGCGAACAAATGAAATTTTATGCAAAATTCTAATCAGTCAATGACATGATAGCAATTTAGTGGATATAGGCATTTAAACAAAGTTATGATGGTCTGCTGAATTTCATTTCATGCTTTAGTACGGGAAAGAAAGGTAAGTTAAGGTGCTTAATGCGGAATGTTGTTCGTTGGTGATATCTGGACAGGTCTGAGTATTCAAAAAAAACTTCACATGTACGAGGATTTCACACACAAATATCTCTAACGTTTAAAGAAAATGTCCAAAAAAAGAAAAAATCCAGTTAGTATTAATGCGTTGCTAATGAAAGAGATCGAAGGGAAATGACAAAACTGTTTCAAGATGATAGAAAAGCAACAACAGCTCAAATAACCAATCTTTACAAGGGTTCACTTGTTTAAAAACATTATTAACTTTTTAAAGAAGTGCATCTCAGAAGGGTTAACAAGTCGAAGCCTGGAGCAGATGAGGTTAGAGCAACAGAAAACTACACTGGGTATCAATCCTATCAGATAAGAAGAAGGAATTGATGTTACAATTTACTGAGGATAACAAAAATGGGACAATAGAATATTGGAAAAACACTGCCTGGCTTTATATCTTGATTTCTACAACATTCGGATGATAGGGCCAAAATAATAGGGTGTAAACTACATGGACCCACCCGGCCTTGTTTCAGACTAGTAGTGATGCTATGGGGAAATATTTTCTTGGCATACATTGGGATCCTTGGTGCCAATAAAAGCCGCAGCGTACTTCGGTATATGTGGCTGATAAGGTGCCCCACATTATGAGTTTTCTGTATTAAAGTAGCCTCCGCAGTCGCCACATCTCAATATCAATGTCACAAAGTAGCTTTGGAATGTGATAGAAAGAGAAAATTGCGGAATGGAATAATAAGAGCCTAGACCTAAATTTCGAAAGGTTGCTTCCAGGACATCGCCGAATCCGTATCAATGGATGATAAATTATTTCAATAATTTATCATTCATTGACAGGTTTGAAAAATCCTTGTAAATTTTACCTCAATTTACAAGGTGAAAATGATCATTAACCTAATGTAATCTTAATTCCTATTGTATAATATATATATATATATATATATATATATATATATATATATATATATATATATATATATATATATACTGACGTGCCAAAAACCTATCAGCAAACCGAAACAACTTGAAACGGAATACGTCATGCCTTACCATTCTTCCAAAGTTCAATTAACAGTGTCAAAAGCCCAAGTGAGGTTCGGCGTCCGTTGTCATGATGTTAACTGGAGGATCGTGATGATTTTCTGCAACCACATAACCCGTGGCAATCTAATGAACGGGCTGACTCATATGCGATTGACATGTCCTGCTTTGAATTTGGATGGGATTTCAGCCAATGTCGATTATCTCTTACTCCGGACAATTCCAGACAGTTGTCTTTGGTTACTGTCATCAAGAACTCGTGGTCGACAACAGCAAATGAGTGGAAATGCCTTCCATCATGTATCCTGTCTACATACGTAAAAACTACATGAGATCGTGGGAGGAAAAAATATCCCTAAAATTTCAGTTTTCAATCCTATCCGCAGCGCTACTATCACTCTCTTTTCGAACCATTAATTTACGTCACCTTGTTATAAGCAGTCTCTCTAATATTCACACTGTCTCATCAGATTACAAGTGATAAGATCTAGACATTTGCATGACATCAAGGAACGGTGGTGCTACCTACCAATACCTTTATATATTGTTATCGCATGAATTTTGCCACGTCAATATATATATATATATATGCGCTAAAAACTTAGTGTAATTTAGTATATCGCATAACAGGCAGGTCTTTCGACTCATATTGGCGGCTAAACTTGATTTTTCGATTACACATTTCTTTCGGACTTTTTACCATTCTAAAGAATTAATATTTTTGTCTGCCTGACTCTATGTTTATATATATTAAGATATGAAGACGATATATTACTATTAGCTAAATATTTTATCAGCTGATATTAGGAAAATATGATGATATTATTTATGTCATAGTTAGACACAGGCATACTTATATTTTTTAAACTCAAGTGTATGTGCGTGTATATAGAAACGAGTTTATGAGTGTAATTCTTTACGTCCAACCAAACCTTGCGAAATTCCATACATAGCCAAGTGCTCTCACACTTACGCACCTTTTTTTACACTCCCGCAGACACGCCTGCAGGTAGGCATGCTCCTAGAATTCGTTCCAGAAATGCCGACCCACTGTGGTGCATTATCAAGAGTGGAATCTCATTCTGATGCAAGCCAAGCTTGGCCACAACTTCTGTTTACTGTTTTACAATTCACGCACTACAATTCGCGTACTTGCTTTTCAAAACATTTCACATCACAGCCTTTACAAGAACACTCAGTTTTCTAATACCCGCAACAGTCCCCACTAAGTCTATCTTGTCAATATTTTCCGGGTGGGAAGATGTGGGCCTAGTTGGGATGGATGGACTATTGGATTAAGAAGAGAAACATTTCCGTTAATTCATTGCTTTCAAAATCTTGGCTGAGATTTTGATACGAGGTGTTAATTATTGCTTTTCTCCTTCTTCTTGATTTTAGTGTCATATTTTAAATCACAAAAACAAACAAAAAGTGGAATTGGTAGAATAAGTAAACTAAATGAAACAAGTGACCAAAGTCCAAAGATGGGATTCTCTAGTGAATAAAACCACTAACACAACAAACATAATCTTCACTGAACTAATCATAGTGAAGAAGGATGAAAAATGGACCGGTCTGCATTGACAGGATAAATAAACATATAGAGAAAATGCAAATAAAATTCATTTTGTTCACTGTTAATCAATAGTGAAAATATTATAAAATAAATTTCAATTTCTCTAAATTTCTATACATATTTAGATATCGATCAAACTATTTATAAGCAGAAATTTTATTCAAATTTACACATATTTTATTAAAGACTACTAACATTTTATCATAATTTCTGAATGATTTCCTCATGTTTCCCTACGAGGTAACTGATGTTATGTTCCAGTATATCAAAAGTGTCCGTAATCAAACGCTTTCAAGGAAATTCGGTGATAGAATCTTTGTGCTTTAAACATTATGTCGCTTGTCTACCTCTTCAATTGAACGATACTGGGTGTGTTATTCGAAGTGGAATTTTAGGTTTAATATTCTTATTTTAAAGAATTTCTTTAAATGATTTCTTTTAAAGGCTCCCATTTCCATGCCAGTCCTACTGAGATAATTATTAGAACCGAACTTGTGTGTTCTTTCTTTTAAACAAATCTCCAGTATTCTTTCCAATTATTCTGAACCCACTTTTTCCTCAACTCATAATCAGCAGAACGTCTTCCTGATTACGTTTTTTTTTTTCGAATTTTCCGTTAGCCTTACTATTAAAGGGCAACTTCATTCGTCTTTGTATTCCTGATAAAATATTTATCGATTTGATTCGGGACAAAATGTATTGATTTGATTCGGGACGAAAAATATCCAAAGTGGAATTCTTTCTGAATACAATCCTGTTGTTGCATTAACCATAGATGGTATTATCAAAGTAAAGGAATACTAACCACTTATGCTACCATGGTTTCCACCGGTAAGGTTTCTTCAAACAGTAGAGGTTAATAGTGTTTCCCATATATATATATATATATATATATATATATATATATATAGTCTACAGGCCTGAATATTTAAGAAATCTAAATCTTATTAAAGGAAAATATGCACTTTCCGGCAGGATTTGAACCTGCATAGAAGAGAGAACTGTTGTTAGATCCGACATGCTCCAAACCGATTCTGTTCATCATAGATTTTTGAAAGTGTTTTTTTCTGTATCTGTTTAGTTTCGTATCCAAACTTAAACAAAGCTATTTTCTAAGGAAGTAATAGATTTTTTTTAAATTTATTCATCCGACAGATTTTATCTTTTTAAATGTTATTTATAGTGGATAGTCGTATTTGAGTAGACGTCCCGTTTATTTATTAAACAGTATATTTATTTCTTTTCGTCTGTCGGCCTGAATATTCGAGAAATTTTATTAAAAGAAAATATGCGATATCCGACAGGATTCGAGCCTGCGTTCGCCTAGGCAGAGAGAACGACCGTTAGAATCGACGTATCCTAGACCAGCTGAGCTACGAAGGACATGTGCCTTTAAGCTAAATAAATATCCACTATATATATGGCTTGGTCGACAATTCCTGACCATATCATCACACCGTCGACTCCGTGCTGTCTTCATTTAGCCACAGACACATCTACATCAGATAAAATCCATTCTTTAGGTCAGCCATCAGATCCTTGATAGATAGAAACCTAAGATTGCCTAAAATTTCTTTACCGATCCACTTTACAAAGTATTCTACACCTTTTGCCTTTGGTGACTCCCTC
The DNA here is from genome assembly GCA_903632075.3 of Acanthosepion pharaonis. Lineage (NCBI taxonomy): Eukaryota > Metazoa > Mollusca > Cephalopoda > Sepiida > Sepiidae > Acanthosepion > Acanthosepion pharaonis. Next base: position 510,857 of record CAHIKZ030005409.1, on the reverse strand, counting down.
GATTCCAGTTTGTTCAAAGATCTGAGCATAGATAAAAAGTGGATGTTTTGCTATAACTCGCCTTAGTTTTCATTCCCCTCGAGGAGACTAGTTCTTAAAGACTTTTCCGCTTCTGGTTCACAACTTAGTTATATTTTCAACAGCCCTCTTTATCGTCCGATGATCCCTGCTAAGATCCTTTAATATCTCCAATGTAGACATTTCCCCACTCAATAACTTTGTTATTTTCTGTTTTTCACCATTTCTTACATGCTTTCTATTACCTATGTTTCAATATATATTATGGAAAAAAGAAAAAATAATTTTTACTAGATTTCAGACGCCTTAAACTAATTTTACTTTAATCTGCATAATAACTACAGACTGCAGTTTTTTTTTTGTTTGTTTGGTTGGGGTTTTTTTTATAATAAATCCAGTAAATTTAATAAAACGTCGAAACTACCAAAAATGTAAATGAAGTTCTGGTTTAATATCTAAATTAATGGTTTGAAATTGGTTCAAAATTGGTTCAAAATTGTTAAAAGCTAATTCGAGTTTTTGAGGTTTATGTGATTTGCATAATAATTTCAGATGGACTGTATACGATTATATATCATTGATATATATAAATATATATATATATATATATATATATATATATATATATATATATGTATATATATATATATATATATATACATATATATATATATATATATATATATACATATATATATACATATATATATATATATATATATACATATATATATATATATATATATATATACATATATATATATATATATATATATATATATATATATATATATATATATATATATATATATATATATATATATATATATATATATATATATATATATATATATATATATATATATATATATATATATATATATATATATATATATATATATATATATATATATATATATATATATATATATATATATATCTCCATCTCTCTCTATAAGTGTTCGCACATCTGGATCGAAAATATAAAGTTACTGTCAAAATGTCATAACTTTTTATCAAATACTTTCGAATAACTTCAGTCATTAATGTTATCATTAATGTTTATGACACATAAAGAGAAATTTTCTCAGCTTCCTTCTGTATTTTTTTAGGAACGGGCCCTTTTTTGATTTAATATCGTATACTAGTGTCCTCATGTGTAGAACGTTTTTTGAAAGGTATACATTTTTTAAAAATTAATCCGTCATTGCTCATAATACATTATAGCTGCTAAGGAGAAAGATATTACATTTTTAAAGACATTTTGAAGATGCCGTTGCCCGTGGGAAAGGATATTTTATTTAGGTTGTCGCTTTTCTATAATTATTTTAAAAAAGAGACAACCTAAATAAAATAAGATTTGTTTATTTGGGTCTTTCTTTACTGTGAGAGCTGTAGAATTGTTGGTTTAATATTAAGATGTGAAAGCAAAGAATGTTCATATATATTCGGAGTATTATATCTATAGTTTCTTCGCCAGGAAATACTTATAAAGAGTTTTTATATTTAACGAAACAATCATACGATGATCTACGGGATAGTAATTTGTGAAATAAATCGACGCAGAGTTGATCCAGGTTTTTGTGTTTTTACATATCCTTGTAGGTTGCCATAGTAATACTTTACCATAATTTTGGGCGAAATTATCTGAAAATAGTACCGATCTCTTTCTTGAGGAAGCTAGTAATGATTTGTTTAGTTTTATGAAGTTAGTTTTTTGGTTACGATTAGTTTAAATTTGAACTGTAATAAGTCATATTTAAAAGGATAATCAAAGTTAAACTTAAAAATAACAAGGACAATTTAATTCAGAAAATGATAAATAGAACATTTTTATCCTAAGAGTGTGTTTTTATGCTTTCAACCTTAAACAAAGTTCGAAATTCAGGGAGAATTGTGAGGTGTTTATCGACTTGAAATTGTAGGATTTCTTTTTTTTTTTTCTTTTTGTCTTTTTCTTTTTTTGAAGTGAGGTGGTGTATAGAATTTAATTTTCTGTCTTTTTCTTATGTTGCTGTTAGTATTGCAGTCTCAATAGCAGTTAGATCTTAGGTTAAGAAATTCTTTTTACTGTTTAGTAAGTTATTAAATGTTATTTTAGTTTACTATAATTGATGAAAATTCCTCTTTAATTTTAACAATAAGATTTTTTTAGATTATTACTAACGATGGAAAAATGTTTAATTTATGCACATAGCCACCTGTCTTAGCAAATTGATTCCTTTGTCAACAGGCTAGGGTCATTTTGTGGGGAATTGCAGGGAGATGCACGTGTTTTTAAAATAATTAAAAGTTATTTGACTAAGAGGTGAAAGGAAAACTTTATCAATCTCCAAAATTTGTTTTAAGAAAATTCATATATTCCATTTGTTTCACTGTATTTGTCCTTAAACATCTGTTTTTTTTCTCTATTTTGATTTTGAAAATTAAAATAGTAATAATGACAAATTGAATGTATTATTTTAATACTATCATTACTATGATACTATACATGCAATATTTTATTTATTTGAAAACAATCAACTAAATAAAATTGATAAACACGTATATAGGCGGTGAAAAAATATATTTTAAGAAAACTTAAGAATAACAGCTAATAATTTAAATAAAAATAACTTCGCCTATTATTGTGCTAGATCCGCTTTTTAATAAGCAATTGTATTCAATCTAATTACAATTTACTGTAAATAGATAAAGTAGTAGTAACAATATTTTAGTTATGGTGGGTCCTATTCTCAATGAGACCTGAGTCAAAATGAGACCATGTCAAAATATTGTAATGAGATTGCATCACTAATTTAGTCAATTAAGCTTATTCCATTTAACTTTATTCAAACCATTGTCTCTAGGACCGTAGGCTCGATAAACGATGGTTATGCCTTTCTGTGTGAGTTTTCCTATATTATTCGTTTACCATGTGGAGGTGAGGACAATATCTACAGGGTTTACCTGAATTGAAGCTAGCTAACAAGCCATTGTTTTCCTGTGGGACTTTCTCTTGTTAGCTAGTATTTTGGACCTTTGATATTGTGTGTAAAAACCATATTTTCTGGCGTCAATAAATTATTACGGGAAATTTGAACTTTTTTTGCTGAGTAAATCACATTGATTTGGAAATTCTTGCAAAAATCAGATAATTGTCGGCTTTCAAAAGGAATTAGATATTTTGAAATATTTATTCTTTAGAAAATACATCTGTTAAAGCCCACCCACCCACAAATACATACATACTTTTATGAAATTTCTAGATTTTTTTTTTTTTTTTGAACAGGTTCCCTGTTTAGGATTGAATTATCTTTTCCTCTTAAAGACTACTTCAACTTTATACTTCTAACGTCTCTGCTTAAATTCTGAAATTTTATTTACCGTATTTTTACTTCTTTTTTTCAATAGGAGCCTATTGTCCAGTTTACACTCCTCCGCAGCCTTTTGAACAGTAGTAGAAGTTTATCCCTTGTTTACTGCTTAAGAATGGATTTCCTGTTCCTTCTAATTTCTCTTTTTTTTTTTCACTCACCCCCCACTTGCATCTTAGTGGCATTATGTTGTTAATTGGAGAGACTGTTAGCAATCTCTCCAATTAACAATTGTCGGAGGAATTTAGAAAATATATTTTCCTTGCTATAAATTGTTGAGCTCTTTTGTTTGTGTTCCTTTTGCAGAAAGATAGATTTACATTTCCAAGTTGTCATTGGTTGTAAAGGATTTCAGGGTGTCTTTATTCTTTTCTTCTTTTCTTTTTTATTTCAACGTTAAAATGTCGGAAATCATCGTTCGCTAATGAGACTTGGTATTTATTTGTGCGCTTACTCGAATCGAATATGGCACAAAGCCGACTTAAAATTGAAACTCCCACACATACATTGGACTAAGGGACAAAAAATAGCCCATCACTTTCTCTTCCCTTTTGGAATGCCCCAGACGCCAAGGCCTAACCTTACTCCCACTCCCTTTTAATATAATAGTAAATGCTCTGCTTGGACGGAAGATAATTTCTGCCTCACAGCCCAAACACTGACAGGGGAGCCTTCTCTTTCTAGCGCTGTTAGTGTCATTATTTAGCGCTGTAAGTGTCATTATTCCCTGCAGGGTCACATAATTTAAATAACGTATATTTAGGCTACAAGAATTCATTCAAATAAGTTTTATGAAATATGTATATATAGTACAGGTAAAAAAAAATCCGTTGCTATATAATCCAAGTAGGTTCTAATGATATAAAATATTAAAACTGATCCAGAAAGAGAGCTCAGTGTATTCATTATAACCGAGCATATAAATTAAACAACAAGGAAATCCCAAATTACGTCATGGGTATAGTCTATTTCAACCGATGCCGAGTACGTCAATCTTATTCACCCCAGACGGATGGACTGTATTTGTGTCTGAGCTAGAGATTTAAAATTTAACAAAAACAGCAGTTGAAAAATTGATACAAGCCTATCCATATCGATGCCTTGCCAGAACAGACTGCCCGAGTCAGTGATAAGGGGAGGGAGAATATTAGCTCTCTTAAAAGGAAAGAAGCACCACAAATTCAACCCAGCTATTAACCTTAAGACCCCAAAATGAAAACTAAAAATTAAAATGAAACTAAAGGAAGACCAAAAAGGGAAATTTAAAAAAAAGATTTCTTTTTAATTATTGATTATATAAAAGTTTTTCCCACCAAAAATACAAAAATAAGCATTACTTTATTACTTTTTATTTATTTTATTTTTTATTTACTGTAATATTTTTTAATTATCTAACCCTTCTAATGTTAAACACATTGCTATAGATTTTTCTATATTTTGTCTTCTCCATATCAATCCTATCCACTGCTTTAAGAACTCCCTTTTCTTACTTACAATTCTTTATCCATATTTTTTTTAAGTTTTTTTTTATTGTCAGGTGGTGAGGAGGGGTTCTGATATATTACTGGGTACGGTTTGTTTTCTTAATATTTTAAATGGATAATGCCTGCAGGAAAAATGTTGCTTCCTGAAATGTAAGCAACAAAATCCTTAAAGAAATCAGAGTTGCTATCAAAATGTCAGCATATTAATAAGTATCTCTTTCTTATTTGATACCTAACTGACGATTAGTCAATTAAGACAAAATGCATTTGCATTTACATTTCTATTGGCCCTAGTGTATGCGTGCACGTATTATATTCTAAACAAGGCCAGAACATCGCCTGTTGCGTAAATATTTGATCACGATTCTACAATTATTTATTTATTGCGTTTTCATTCTTTACTACATAGACACTTTACCTGCATTGTGTATTAAGCACTTCTTTGTTTCATTACTGCGCTCAATTTTAGTTTAGTTGTATGATTTAATAGTGTGCCGTTCTTTCGCTGATATATATATATATATATATATATATATATATATATATATATATATATATATGTCTCTAACCAAATTCTTGTTTAGTGTTTTTTTTTATCATGCAATATACCCACTGTTGTCTGACGATTTTTATTTTTAGTTAAAACACGCAATAAAAAGTTGCCAATGCTCAGAATTCTCGATCTTTTCCCCTGTTTCTGACATTTCCAGGTCAAAATAATCGTGACTCTTCTCACTATATAAAAACAATCCTTCTTTTTTAATTTATTATTCAACCTTAACCCATTTTAATAGACACTCGGTAAATGCACAATTAGAAATTATACAAATATACAAAAAGAAATTATAGTGCCTATCGAAAATGATCTGTATCCATCCAGTCTTTGTCAATTAACGATGGAACTGATCATCTCCTTTTAAGCTAGCCATTATAATTTGTTTTCGTTTCTCAAATTCAATAGAGAAAAAACTTTCATGAAATCTCTTTTCATGGGATAACAGGGAGTAACGGTTATTTCATAAGTAGTAAAATGATGAAGTTTCATGGCGTAAAATCAGTTTTACTTTGCTTGAACTAGTGCAATTTTCTATGAAAGTTTGTAAGAAATATATAAATGGAATGATATAGATAAATAGATAAATTGTAGTTATATATATATATAAAATAGTATTGTTATTTGTATTAATATTTTCATATCAGAACATGAAAAATGGCCTTACGAATGTCAGAAAAAGAGAATTTATGAAAAATTAAAGTGATAATCACCAAAAAAATTCGATTGATCAGCAAGAATATATTAACTGAAAATAGTGCCACAAACGTAACCCGAAAAAAATTTAGATTATCAAGAAAATTGGCTAAATGCATTAAAGCTAATACTTTGAAGTATCCATCACAAAGAAAACGTATTTGGTACAGATCTCTCTCTCTCTCTCTCTCTATATATATATATATATATATATATATATATATATATATATATAGTAAGGTAAAAATTATCTCCTGAAAGTGTTACATATATTATATACTGAAATCGTTACTAATGTCAGTTAGTGACTATCATTCCTATAGTGAAAACATTGATTTGCATAATTGTAGTAGAGTTATCTTTTTTGTAATGCTTCAATTGAAATCCATATGAATAAATTCGAATATGTCATTGTGTCACACTTTTTCAACTTTACTCCTAGAAGCCGTAACCCAAAATATCATACCATTTTGGAATCAGGCCGACTTCGTGAGCAAATTAAAAACATTCTGGACACGCAATCTTGAAGTTTTAGATTCCTAAGTTTTCATTACTGCGAATGTTTTCGGCGATTTTTATATGATTTTTAGCGAGAATTTTTTTTTTTTGTACGATAACAATTTTTATAACTTGGAAATAAATTTGAGAATAATTGAAATTAATTACGAAACCCAGCGAAAGTCACCCATGAAATAAAAATAATTGTTTGTACGGAAAGTAATGAACTACGTACATCAAATCGCCTTTAAATTAAGTTGCAGTAGAAGAATTATCGTTGAACTTTTAAAGGGTAAGCTTAAATATTAATGCAATACTTAAATGCAGCGATCAATTTTGAGTTCTTCTGTAGTTTATTGTTGCTTATCGGATACGGCAGATGGTATGCATCACAAAAAGAAATCTCCCGCCAACAGAGGACAAGATTGCAATCAAAAGAGCTAAGGATGCAGTGAGGAAAAGAAAGTCCCATCCAAATGAAAACCCAGATTAAACGGCAGCAAAGGGAGCTTCCAATGCTGAGAATATACAAAGACTCAAACTCATGAACAAGTGGAAGGCCAAATTAAGAGCCCTCCGCAGCAGCTAGCTTAATTGCCGTCCGATAGGGTGGCTTTTAAGCTAGTATAAAATATATATCAAAAATCTTTTTCCTTTTTATTATTTCAGTTACTGAACCAAGTGCATTCGAGAATAAATCTGACAATCTTTATAAAACTTACTAATAACTCTTGACATAATTTAAAAGGTTTTTAGTAAATAAGTCAATAAAACTCCCTTAAACAGCCAAGGGTTAAACATACGACATTAATATGTATGCCTCTGGTCACGGGATTGATGTTGAACAGAAATTAATTTTATCTTCATTGTTTAATAAATCAGATTATTTCGTCTACTCTGTCTTACTTTTTCATGTACATATATGTTAAAGGTTTGCCTTCTGTAAAATTCATGACACCCAAAGGATATAATTCACATTAAGAATATATTTAATATAAAAAAATAATAAAACTTCAATATATTTTAATATATGTTTCTATTTTAATAAATATTTTAATTAAAAAATAATTTGCAACTATCATTTGAGACTTAAAATCAGAAGTAGTTGCCCTAAAGTTATTGTTGTTTTCAGGTTGATTTCACGCTACAATCAGCATAAAAATATCTCTGTAAAAATTCATTTTTACAGTTGTAAATATTCAAACTGTAAAAGCTATAATATTTGAATAACAGTGTAGCAAAATCTTAACAACCTTAAAACAGAACTCAACTCTGAAATAAAAATGTTTTATGTGTGAAGAAAAACTTTATAAATATGAAAATTCCTTCCAGATGTTGTTAAAAAAATTGCATAAAGTTACAAACGTAGATATTGAGTAGGTATCGCAAAATATATGAATATATATTCTGTTTGGGGACAGGAACGTTGGGGTGTACCAGTCTCCTAGAGACGAACAAGATGCTGATTTTGAAAGAATAACATTCGAGTCGACAATCAAATATTGCCATTTTCGTGTTGCCAGTCAGCTCTTTGCGGTTTCTGACAATGAACAATCAAATGATCGAAAGATTTTCCCGTGATTTTAAATAAATCTTTTCTTACTTTAAAGTACACGTGTCATATAAACCAACACTGACCACATGATCTAAACAAAATATGACAAAACTCCAGTAGATGACGAAGTTCAATTTTAACCTCGCTCGATAAGACAACATTCGAGTGGTGCACCCGAGAATTTAATTGATCACTGTTTATTAAATTAGAAAGAAAATCACACTCAGTCACTTTTCAAGTACCGTAAAGGCTTATGGACTAAAAGTGCATTCGGTTCATTTTCAACAAATATAGGAATCCATTTTTTACACCATTGACGTTTCTGTAAGTTATTTCCAGACACAAAAGCGGTAAAAAAAATTACTGGAAAAGCTTCTCAAACAGATGTCTTGATTAATTAATTAAATGACTTAATTGATTAAATACATGCGAAATTTAATAGATCTATAATTTCTGATTATTAGTGTGTGTGGTAGGTAATTAACTCTAATAGGATGCTTAATATTATATATGGAAATGTATAGGAAAACTTCAGTGTAATTACAAAATATGTATAGTGATGTGCACACATATACTTGCATATATATCTGTGCGTGTGTGTGTTCGTGCGTGCGTGTGAGATTAATATAGCTTTCTTTGTTTTTTAGTGACATCAAAAACACAACTACAAGTTGATTTATTTATATTATATATATATATATATATATATATATAGTGTTAATGGATTTTATTTTTTAATCCGACATATTTTTATTACTTCAAACGTTATTTCTAGTGGTTGCCCGTACTTGAGCATACACTCTGATTTTTTAAATAGTGTGTATTTCTTTACCGACCTGCGCACTAGAGAAAACTTGCCAAAGCGTTCAGATTTTCAGAAGTTTTTTCCAGCGCGCAGGCCGGTAGACGAAATAAACGCTTTTTAAAAAATCAAAGCGTCTACTCAAATATGGCCATCCACTAGAAATAACGTTTGAAGTAAAAAAAAAAAACCCCAAAAAAAACAATCAATCAATCAATATGAAATAAATAATTTTTCGAATACGGAATTACTGCGGTTAATCCTTTACTGTTTCAGTTTTTTTCATTCAAATATGTTATTAATATAATAAAATACGGATTACTTATCTGTTAAACCAAATAAGCATATAAATCTGTATCTTTTAACAATAAATTATCTCTTATTGGCAAGTTTCAGCCGTGCCATTCTTTCTTTGTCTGAAATGTAAGCTTGCTTATTGTACCAGCCGATATCTAGAAATTAAATTCTGAACTTTCGTTTCAATGTAAGCCAAAAATAATTGCAGACAATAAGTTCGGGAAGTCCAAAGTATAATCTTGTACTTTAAACTGATCATAAAAGCAATGCAGTTAGCAATAGACAAAAGAGTTACATTCAATATAAAAAAAAAACATTACCAACGTTATTGTTTTTGTTTTTTTGGATTTTGTTTTTTGGGGGGAGGGTGTATTGTTTTATTTGTTTTGGGGTTTTTGTGTTTTATTTTTATTTTTTCAAGGGAGTCTAATTATTCGTATTCATGGCGTCAGAGCAGTCCTTACAAGAAAATTCAGCAAATTCAAAAATTTAACTTCTGTACTTTCCACTGTCGTCTAGTCGTAGAATGATTAACTGATAATCGATGACATAAATTTATTGAGAAAATAGGGACCCTTCTGTCTAACTTTAAAATGGTAACTGGCTGATTCATGTTCAGATTTAGACGGGAACCGTTGTGTAAATCCTTTGAGACAAATGATGATTTTGCATTCAGTCTATTTCTAAATTCTCACAGGGAAATTGTACAAAACCAGCAAACAGAATAATCTTTATGATTAGACTAGAGTGTTATAAAAGGTAGCCTTATTCAAAGATTGGGTAACAACCAGAAATATAAAATTATAATAATCAATTTGATTTAAGGGGGAAAAAGTTTCGATAATCCAGGCAGGTTTATGCAGAAATAAAAAGAATAAATATTACAACTAAAGGAGATATTCATTAAAAAATAAGTTAACTATCAGGACTAAAGGCAAATTCATCAAAATGACGACGTATGATACGAAGACGAAACGCTGATATTAGGGAAAGAAAAAATACATCAAAGATGAAATGAATATATCGGAGAACTCTTCCACAACAAAAGAGAACAACCGGCAATATACAGAAATACCAAGGGGCAGGAAATATTAAAAACTGAAGTGGAAGCTGCACTGGCTAAATTGAACAGAAACAAAGCGGCAGGGCCAGACGGAATTATAGTAGAAATGCTGTCAGTCTTAGATGATTTCGGCATAAACAAGATTGCAGAAATAATAAATGAAATCTATAACAATGGTGATATACCGGAGGATCAAAGTAGAGCTATTTTCATAGCACTGCCCAAGAAGCCAAGTGCAAACGAATGTGAACTCCATCGGACAATCAGCCTATTGAGCCATTTAACAAAACATATCAATCTGAATTCTGATGAATAGAGCGCGCGGCAGAATCAGACCGGAAAAAAGTATTAACAGTGTGGGTTCGTCAAAGACACTAGAATATGGAACACGATATATATGCTCAGAATGCTCAGAAAGAGCAATACAGATGCAAAAGAACGTGCATGCGTGTTTTATAAATTACGCAAAGGTGTTCGATAAAGTACGCCACAAAGATCTGTTGGAACTACTCAGCAACCTTAACATATTTTGGAAGGATATTCGAATAACCAAGAACCTATACTGGTAACAAACTGTCTGCATACGGATAGACGATTACCACAGCAGATATATAAAAATAGAAAGGGTTGTAAGACAATGATGTGTCTTCTCACCGGACTTATTCAAATTATACAGCGAGGCGATTATAAGAAAATTAGAAGTCCTACCAGGATTCATTATTGGCGGCCACAATCTTAAAACATAAGATATGCAGATGGCACAATGTTGATAGCAAACACATAAAGAAAACTACAAAAACTCCGATAGAAGGTTGTAAAGAAAAGCAAGAGGAAAGGACTAAACATCAACTGCAGAAAGACATAATGCGTGGTTGTTAGCAAATTACAAATCGGAGATACAAAAATCAAACAGGTACAAAATTTTAAATATCTAGGAAGTGTTTTAACAGAGGACGGGAAGTACGACACTGAAACCCGAAGGTGCACTGGGATAGCCAAAGACGCATTCCAAAAGTTAAGCAAAGTCTTGAGGAACAGAAAAACTTCGTTAGAAAAAAGAAAAGAGTACTGAAATGTTATGTGATATTTGTCCTCATGTATGATATTTGCTTTCGTATGTAAATGCTGGACAATCTCCTCAAAGATTAAGAAGAGAATTGAAGCAACAGAAATGTGGTTCTTCAAAAGGATGCCAAGGATACAATAGACTGAACATGTGAGCAACGATGAATTTTTAAAGAAAATGGAAACAAAAAGGAAAAGTATACTTAACATCAGGACATCAGGAAGAGGGCAGTTGAAATTTCTCCGTCACGTAGGTTGAAAAAGTCTGATACTTACAGGATAAAGGCAAGAGTGACAGAAGAAAATAACTCATAATGAGTTAGTGAGCTTGAGTAAATGATGATGACGGAATAGGGTTTAGATAAGAAAAAGACAAAATTTATTATGAGCTACAAAGGATAGGGGTTTGTGGAGGGCCATGATCACCTACGTCCCGAGGGGACACGGCACATAAAGAAAAATTAAATTTATTTCAAGAAGTCTTTTCTTATTTCATTTCCTCATATCCTTTATTAGATTCGCAAAATACATACTTTTACTCTAGAAGAGATTTGAGATCCAAAATCTTGGTTTGAAGTCCATATTTTTTTTTTAAGTCACAATAAAAGGGAAACTGTTTTCAAATAGATTAAAAGTGATTCTACACGCAAACCATCTAACACAGCATTGATGTGCGTATTAAATCCTGTTAGCAGCAGTTCATATTTTGACAAATCAATAATGCAGCATAATACACTTATTCCATGCAGCATCATTATCAGTCCATTGGAACTGACAATTCAGATACATAGAATAACAGTTAATATTAGCTCATTTCTTGGCTAGCGAAGAGAATTTGTATTTTAGGTGTATTTAGTGCTGTTGATATTGGTCATTTCTGTGCGAGAGGGCAGACAATATATATTACTACTGAGTACTCTTTTTATTGGTTCATTTCTTGGGAAATGAACAAGTACTGTGCATTATGCTTACTGTGTGCTGTTAGAATCAATGCATTTCTGAAAACTCGTTAAAGCTTTTGGCGAAGCTGCGCCGAGTGTATGGAAGAGGAAAATAAACAAAAAAGCAGAATATTATAAAATACGAATGAAAGGTAGGATTAAAAAAATAGAAGAAAGAGCTTCTTTTATTCCATTATAAAATTTCTTTAAAGTGCATTTTCTTTTAGATTCTTCAAAGGATTCGGCTTCTCAATTAAAAAATGCTGGGATAAACGAATAATTCAAATATACCAAATCTCTCTCTCTCTCTCTCTCTCTCTCTCTCTCTCTCCATATATATATATATATATATATATATATATATATATATATATATATATATATATATATATATACCATTAACTCCCAGGTGGGCATCTACGCGGACGACACTACAATTTACTCCTGCCTCAAAAACAAATCTAGTGTCATTGACAAAACTAACCTGGCCGTTCGTCTCCTGGCAGTAATTGGCTGGTTAACTTTAACGCCACCAAAAACAAAACTGCTCTCTATTAATCACCACAGAGAACCTTCCTTGCCCCCCATTAGAATGTCTGACGCTCATCTTCCCGAAAGCGCCTCTCTGCGGCTGCTCGGTCTCACGTTGACTACTGACCTGAAATGGAACAAATACATTGAGTCAATTGCTTCGTCCACCGCAAGGAAATTTGGCTCCCTGTGAAGCGCCAAGAAATTTTTCTCCCCGGAATCGATCCTTCAAATCTACAAATCAACCATTCGCCCTTACATGGAGTATTACTGCCATATATGGTCTGGACCCCCTTCTGTTTGCCTCGTGGTTCTTGATAAAATCCAGAGACGGATATGCAATATAATTGGCCCTGATCTGGCATCTCGTCTGCGGACGCTCTCTCACAGATGTGCCGTCGCCTCTCTCTGTCTTTTTTACAAATACTTTCATGGTAATTGCTCCGATGAGCTGTTTTCGCTGGTTCCCAGACTTCGCGAATTCAAGCCTCCTACGAGGCTGGCACCCTTTCACTGTTGAAACTGTTAAATGTAGTCGCCTCTTCTACTCCAATAGTTTCATGTCTCGCACCTCTCGCCCGTGGAACTTCCTTCCCTACTCCTGTTTCCCTGATAGCTATAATCTCCAACTATTCAAATGTAATGTCAATCGACATCTCCAGTTGCCTTGATCTCTCCACTATCCTTCTCCCCATCCTTTCCTCTATCATTCCTATCTGCTCTCGCTCCAAATCCTCTATAACTCCTTGCGTACTAGTGGCTTCCCACCTTGCTAGGAGTGAAATGCTTAATATATATGTATATATATATAGATAATATTAGTGGAAAATATACATACATATGCAAAATATATAAATACCCATATATGTATATTTTTAGAATAAAAATTCCAAGAGGAAGAATCCAGGTAGAACTCAATGTCTTGGACAGAGTAAGGTAATGAATTCATTTTGAATTTGTAGGTCTGATGAATTGGATCGTATTTACGATTCCAATGGAATAAATTATGACCATGGAATATTAGTGTTTAAGCCTTTTTATTATATATATATATATATATATATATATATATATATATATATATATATATATATATGGCACCTGGTTTGAAAATGCTCGGATACAGAGAGCGTTACAATCCAACATGGTTCAATGGCTCAGGTACTACTTTTGGTCAAACGTCGGTTTTATCCTACAAAGAACACTCAGATTTAAACTCTACCGGAGAGTACATTTTCTTTATTAGGTTTTCTCGAAGGCACAGGCTGGTAGCCGAAATATCCACCGTTGTTAAAAAAAACGGGGCATTTATTTAAGTATTATTACTTCAAACGTTATAAAAATAACGTTTGAACTAATATATATGTGTATGTGTATGTGTGTGTGTGCATACGATTGTGTATATACGTATGTTTATAGGCATACGATTGTATGCATGTGTGTGAGTATATGCATACGATTGTGTGCATGTACGCGTTCCTATTTTCAGGAAAATTACTCATAAATTTTTAAAATCCAACCTAAGTATGTTCTTAATGTCGAAAGTCCAAATAATACATATGTCTGTTTTACGCATACACATTGCATTCAGTAAAATTTATTGAAAAAGTTGCGCAAAAACAATTCCCGCCTGTTTTAACTTCCGGCGAATCTTATTATACTCAATAAATTGAATGTCCCATTTTCCGTTTAACCCACGCAAATAAATGTATGAGAGGGTGCTGAAAAATTCTCAACTTGGTTCACTTGGTCCCAAAATCTGATGTTTGGTCATTGAAATATTGATTTTGGGAAGTGGACTAAGACGAGAAATTTGAACACCTCGTATATTAATAACAAAATGCCGCAAACTGTTACATAAAAATATTTATCGTATAAAAATAGTAGAAAAGCGAAAGCGTGATAAAATAAAATAAAGGAAAATTAAAAAATAAAAATGATTTATCCTTCATTTATAGTAACAAAAGCAGCAAAAGTCAGATTTGGATCTAAGAAAAATAATTTAGAAATAAGAATGGTAATAATAAAGTACAAGGTTTTTTTTATGAATGAAGTGGAGTATTGTAAAAAGGAAAGGTTAATGAATTTAGAAGTTATCCGGTAGAGAAGAGGAATTGGTATGTTAGCACGTGTCTTCTGAGAGTGAATAAAACAAATGAGGAATGTATATGTAGCAGGAAAATCATTCATTGACAAGTTAAAGCAAAAATAACAAATAAGGAATGTACTTGCATCATAAAATGCATTCACTGGTAAGTTACAACTGAAATGACAAATGGGGAATTTATTTGCAGTAGAAAAGGCATTCACTGAAACACGTTAGAACTGAAATAACAAATGAGGAATGTACTTGTAGCACGGAAGACATTTACCGATACTTTAGAATTAAAATAAAAAATGAGGAATGTACGTAAAGCACGAAAGTCATTCAATGATACGTTAGAAGTAAGGAATGAAGAATGCCCTTGCAGGACGAGGTTCATTCATTGATAGGTTAGAACTGAAATAACAAATGAGGAACTTATTTGCAGCACGAAAGAATTTCATTGATATGAATTAATAAATGATGAAAATACTTTCAGCACGAGGCTTCCCACAGTTACGTTAGAACTGAAATAAGAAATGAGAATTTTATTTCCACCACGAAATGCATTCCTTGATATACTAAAACTGAAATAACAAATGAGGAATATAGTTGCATGAAAGGCATTCATTGATATGTTAGAACTGAAATAACACATTAGGAATAGACTTCCAGCACAAACGACATTAACTACTATATTACAACTAAAATAACAAAGGTGGAATGTACTTGCAGTAAAAAGGTCTTCAGTGGTAGATTAGAACTGAAATAACAATTAAGGAATGTATTTTAGCACAAAAGGCATTTACGTCAGAACTGAAATACCAAATGATGAATTTATTTACACCACGAAATGCATTCACTGATATATTAGAAGTGATATAACAACGGATTAATTCTTGATATAACAACGGTTATTCTTGAGGGGGGGATCTATTCTGAATTTGGATTGTTCTTTGTGACTGTTTTATTATTTTTGTTAAGAATATTTTGGAATTCTTTTCTTAAGAATGTATTTTTATGAAATTATTTTCTTTTTAATGTTTACTTTCGATTTTTTTCTCAAAATGTTTTACCGTGCTTTCTTTTCTACTCTCTCTCTCTCTTTTATTCATATGGCTTAACTACTTTCAATACGTCACTTTCGTTGACTGTAAAGTAATATCATGATTGGCATCCATTACACGTTTTACTTGTTAATTAACTATGATTAACTTTCTGTTTAAATTTCTGTAATGAAGAGTCATCATTATTTACACTATTTACATTCAGAATATTTTCCTCATCTTTGTTGTTGTAATCACAATGTTTCGGCCGTTGTGCCTTCCGGCTTTCATCTTGGAAGTGATAGATGTAAATATGAAATATACATTTCAAATAGGTTATTTTCCTAAATTGCTTTGCATTCAGCGATTGCCGAGATTCGCTGATGAAAATCAGTTTTCTTACGTTTAAAATTAGATTTGATGGTACAGTCTTGCAAACAGCTATGAGTATGACAAACGAATGACACCAAAAAGATTTGACAAATCCAATCTCGTTGTACCAACGTTGCTATATCAACGAGTATAGACGGGTCCGACCAAATACTGGTTATTTGGTCGGACCCGTCTATACTCATTTAACTCTCTACAGTGTTGATTCGCTATTAACACACCAGGAATGTAAAGTACAGTTGGAATATTTTATCACAAACACCCTTTCATACAAGTGCGTAAAGACAAACAAATGAAAAAGAAACAGTCTTGTATAAGGACATAAGTATTTTAACATCATCAACAAGCACAGAAAATTCGCATATAGGCAATTTTCATCAAAAACTCAGAAACTTAGATTCACATACAAATGCATATACATTTATTGATGTACATTTAAGTCAGAATACTTCATGTATAAATTTACGCACTCCTGTGCATTAACAGAAATTTATATACACACCAACACACGCGTTGATACGCACGCACACATATACACACAAATGTAAGCAACAGTAAGAACGAAAAATGATGAAGTGAAGACAATGACAATGTCAAATAATTTTTTGCTGATACAATCATTAGGTCTATTTATTGTTAATTTACTCAAGTACGTATTAATTCATGCAGTAGAGAATCTCACATGGTTATCCATTTTATTTTTTTCTACTTTTTAGAAAATTAATGAAGGAAATCACAGAAATATTTGTATTATAAATGTGCAAAATATTTCACATATGTATAAATTATAAACTACTTGTAACAATAGTTTTATTAATTTTACCGAAATTTTTAAGTTTCTATTATTATCTAGGTTTCACCTTTTCTTCTATGGCTCCAAATGTGCCTTCAAAAATATCAATCTATGTATAAGTTGTCATCTTATCTGAAACTTACCTTGAGTTCGCCATCTACAATCCCAACTGATAATATGATATCACCTCCATTTTGCTGTCGTAAAGGCGTTTTCTACCAGTAACCCCGAAGCTTTTGCTTTATCTGCCTGGCTCATTCGTCGGTGTAAACAAAAATAATTCTTTTTTTTAATGATAAGAATTTCAAGAATTGGATTTTTTGCGGTTTGCTTAAAATGTAACAAGTATTTGACGAGTACATGTGCGAGAAATACGAAACTTGTGTATTACATGTTTGTTTGAATACGGATAGCGCTTTGAACAAACAAACCTACATGACAAGATGGTGGATCTTTGGCTAACAGATGAATTTGATATAATAGGTAAATATAGTATAATCTCCCAAAAGGACAAGCATATGGGTAGATGACATTAAGATGGATAAATGCTGATTTTTAAAAACAGAAATTATTAGAAATGATATGATGTGAAATCGTTATAATAAATTACTAATTTCATAAGTTGAACACATTCAGTTAATAATAGTTTTTGGGGTTCTTCTTGCTTATAACTGCCATTCATCTTGTTATAAAATATAACAAGATGAATGGCAGTCATATATAATCATTATTATTATTATTATTAATTGTTGTTGTTGTTGTTGTTGTTGTTTTTGTTGTTGTTGTTGTTTCTGTTAAGTTTTATTTGTCATAATAGTTTTAATCCCATACAGAAAATTCGTCATTTTTACAATGATTTTCATTCTGTACAAAGGCCTGAGGACCACTCAAGGGTTACAGAGTAAGAGGCACATATTATGCGGGTATACGTGAAAGATAATAGTTAACCCTAGACTTGAACAAGTTAATATTGTAGTATTTGGGGAAACAAATAACTGAAATAATAAATGAGGAATATACATGAAGTAAGAAAGGCATTCACTGTTACGAATTTTTTTAAGTTTCTTTTATTAGCCAGGTGACCGAAAGTTCGAGAAATATTTTGTTGAAGTTAAAATTTATAATTCAAAATGTGCGAAAATTTATAAAAATCAAATGTTCGGGGCAAAAAACAGACAACCGCATCATTTTAATAAGGACAAAATTATAAATATAATATTAATGTGAAATGTAAGCAACATTTTATAAATTATTCATTCATTGATTTTGTGGGTAAATTATTCATTATTCCTTAGTTTTCTTCACCGAATCTTATAGAATATTTTCATGCAAATAATTATCTTTCTTTTTATTCTTTGTTTTATTTTATTTATTTATTTTATTTTATTTTATTTTATTTTTTTGAAATAACAAATGGTGAATATACTTGCAGCACGAAAGACATTCGCTGATACTTTAGAAATGAAATACCAAATGAGGAATTTATTGACACCGCGAAATGCATTCCTTGATGCGTTAAACTGAAAAAAACAAATGTGGAAAGTACTTGCAGCACGAAATTGATACGTTAGAGCTGAAATAAAAACTGAGAATTTATTTGCAACACGAAAATAATTCACTGATACGTTACAATTGAAATGACAAATGATGAATGTATTTGATACAAGAAGGGTATTCATTGGTATATTAGAAATGAATTAAGAAATGAGAACTGTACCTGCAGCACGAAAAGCATTCACTGTTATGTTAGAAGTGAAATAACAAATGAACAATGTAGTTGAACGAGAGGCATTCACTGGTAGGTTAGAACTGAATCTAAAATTGTACAGATCGGGGAAGCATCCTCTTTGGAGTTGGTTCTACAAAGCAGTGGTTCGTGGGAAGAAGATACTCGAATGGAACTTACATCTCAATAAAGCAATACAAAGAGAATGTGGGTGGTTTTCTGCAATGTGCGGTTTATGGTGGCTCCTAACCGCCAAGATCATGACTGATGGAACTAACAATAGTTGATCTGAACTATTTCCATTGAAATAACGATAGAGCAGTAAGATGATTATGACGTCTCATCTGTGCAAATGGTGTTGTTGGTTGGAAAATAATTCATCACCCACAGGGACGACACGGAGATACTTTTGGATTCTTTCGAGGGTGTAAAGTGAATACTGTCTATATATGGCAGCAATACTCCATTTTCGGCCTGATCTGTCTCTCAGGAAGAGGGTTGGATTTGAGAGTTCTCTGTGTTGATCGCTTGGCTCACGGAGGACTGGCCGTTAACAACTACCTTTTGGACCTATCCGTTAGGAAGAGTATTCTAGTTGAGAAGAATCTTCCAGTGATTTCATACCTAGGCAGCTTACGCCACATCTTGTCAAAGACCTTTGAAATATCCAATGCGATCGTCCTTGAGATGTATTTGTTGTCTACTGCCTAGCTGATTCTATGAGTAATCGCAGTTAGAATATCAGCGATGAACCAAGACAATTGAAACCTATACTCTTTGTCGTTCAAGATGCTGTTTCTATTGAGGCGATCAACAAACTTCTTGTTGATTATAGCTTCAAAGAGTTTAATAATGTCACTGAAGAAACTCATGTGTCTATACTGTGAAGGGAAAAAGCGCTTACACGCATTCTTGAAAACTAGCAATACACTTGACAACTTCCACAGATTTTAGAACGATTTCTCCTTCAAGCAGCAGTTAGATAATTGGACTGCTTGAGCACACCTACATTTTGCATTTTATAGAACCCACTTGCATTGATTGCGAGCAGAGTTCTGGGCACAGCAAATGTCCTACTATACCGATCCCTCTGATAGATATTGTAGTTGTGGATACAGATTATTCAAAAGTGAACCAGTTCAACTGTTCAGTTTCTGCTGGAATTATTTCTGGGCATATATATATATGTGTGCATTGATTTATATATATATATATATATATATATATATATATATATATATATATATATATATATATGTGTGTGTGTGTGTGTGTGTGTGTGTGTGTATGCATATATATATATATATATATATATATATATATATATATATTAAAAAATTTGTGTATTTAGGCAGCAATCCTTCTTTCATGCACATTTCATTGAATACGAGAGACAAGGTGCTTTAATTTATCAAAAAAGAAAAAGTAAAAAATCCCCCGTAAACAGCTTAAATAGAGCTCACACCATTGCGATTGGCTGTTGGTCAACTTCCAATCAAATGCGTGACAGAGGGGTTGGTTTGCCTAATATAAGTCAGTGTCTGCAGGCTGTTCATTTAGATGGGGGACGCATCAGAGACTGATCAGCTCTGATGGGCTCGACTTGGTGAGGGGAGTTTGACGTTTGAAAGACCTGAAACTGCCCAATGACCCTATTCAGAACATTATTGACGACACCCTCTGGCGCTAAAGAGCGTATATTCAAAGTAATTTTTTCTCCTGTTAAAACAGTGACGTCCGAGAAAAGCCGGATGACTAGTAGGAATAGACTAGATGACAAATTGAAAAGTCAATTGACGGTGAGGAGAGACCACAAATTAAAGCATTCTTGGGTTAGCTACCCGATATGCTGATAAACCTTTTGCTACAGACACACAAAATAAGAAACACCCCCAAGGGATCCTGAGAAAGGGGAGGAGAATGAGATCCCTATTAGGACGGACCAAGCCTCACACCCACGGACAATGATTATGCGGGAAAAAATGCAAGAATATACGCGGCCTAAAAATCCATCAAACCCAAATGAAATGTCATTTGGAAACTAGCCAGATGCAGCGCACAGGAAATCCTCCTGGTGAGACGCAGGAAATACAGGGTCGGGAAGCTCATCACAGAGCCCAGTTCTTCCAAGCAGGGGCACAAGTGTCCCGCGATTTACCTCTGAGACATTTCGGGAAAAGATCAAATGGCCGGCGGCCGTCGACAAAAAAAGCTTGGCACGACTTCGACTCAGACATCAGCGAGATACTGAAGTTAATTTCAAATGGCTCGGTGGATACACGTTTAAGAACTATATCAAAAATCATAGTCAGCTACGCTTCAGAGTGCTTCGGATACAAGGAAAAGAAAACAAGAGGAAAAACTGTAGAAAATCGAAGGGTAAATAAAATCAAACAATGCAAAGTGGAATTAAAAGCCATTCGAAAGCAATACAAAAAAGCAAAACCGGAAGAAAAGGGACCGTTTCAAGAGCTCCGTGACTCCATCCTTTTCAAAATGAAGTCTTTACGGAGAGCAGAATGGCACAGGAATAGGAAGGAAGGAAAGGGCACGCAAACGATTAGCTTTTGTCACCAATCCATACGGTTTCACTAAAAAATTATTAGACGATAAACGTAGTGGAAGGCTAACATTGACCCCAGACGAAATAAATGACTTCCTTAAAGAGACATTGAGTGACCCAAATAGACAAATACAGTTGGGAGAAAACTCATCTCTAATCACACCGAACCTGCCTGCATACCCTTTTGACTTAAAAGAACCAACATGGAAAGAAATTCAGACAATATTAAAAACAGCCAGATCGGGATCAAACCTAACGGAGTCCCTTACAGTTTATAAACGTTGCCCAATGCTGCTCCGTATGTTATGTCTGTCTGGAGAAGAAGGGAAGATAGCTAATGGAGGTGCTCAGAATGGACCAATTTAGGTAGATTGAACGTCGAAGGAAAATATTTTTTTAGTATTTTAAATCGACGTTTAACAGATTTCCTCTTAAATGCTACATCGACATTTGTTCAAAAAGGAGATGTCCCAGGCATTATGGAACACACAGGTGTCATTACGCAGCTGCTAAAAGACGGAAAGATAAGGGCGACATGGCTTTCCTTAATGGACCTTAAGAACGCCTATGGCTCAATCCCACATAAGTTGGTAGAAGAAACCTTAAAACGCCATCATGTTCCCGCCAAAATTATAGAGACCATAGTGGACTATTATAATAATTTCAAAATGAGAACAGCAGCAGGAAACACAACATCTGCATGACATAGATTAGAAAGAGGCATTATAACAGGCTGCACCATCTCAGCTACCCTTTTTTCCTTAGACATGAATATGCTCATAAAAGCTGCGCAAATAGAATGCAGAGGTCCTTTAACAAGATCTCGTCAATAAGAGCATACATGGACGATATGACCATAACATCCTCGTCTGTGATTGGCGCGAGATGGCTAGTAAAAGGTTTAGAGACTTATTTTATGGTCGAGGATGAATTTCAACCTTGTCAAATCAAGGTCACTCGTGTTAAAAAAAAGAAAAACATCAGAGAGGGATCGTTTTAAATTGTCCGACGAATTTATCCTGACTATAAAGCAAAACCCTATCAAGAATTTGGGTAAGCGTTTTGACAATACCCTGAAAAACTCTGTCGCATTCCAGGAAACTAAGAAAATCTTAGAGGTATGGTTAGACAAAGTAGACAAGTCTGGATTACCTGGTAGATACAAGGCATGGATTTATCAGCATGTTATCCTGCCCAAGATATTGTGGCCGTTATCCATCTACGAGTTCACTACTTCTTCCGTAGAACAGATAGAAAAAAGATTAACGCTCGTTTACGAAGATGGCTAGGTCTGCCAAAGTGTCTCGGCAGCGCTGCCCTTTACAATAAATTCAATACTCTTCAGCTCCCATTTAAAAGCATTGTAGAAGAATACAAAGTAGATAAAGTTCTCTAAGGATCCAAAAGTGGCAGGAGCAAATACTGAAGTCTACACTGGCAGGAAATGGAACGCAGTAAAGGAGTTGAAATTGGCAGAAGAGCGTCTTCGCAAAAAAGTAGTACTGGGTACTGTTGCCACTGGTTGTGCAGGGCTTGGTTTTTTTCCCCACAGTTAGAATTGACAAAGCTGTAGGCAAAGAAAAACATCGACTCTTACTGGACGAAATTCGCGCAGGGGAAGAGGAAATGAGAGTAGCAAAGATGATTGGGTTGAAACAACAAGGAGCGTGGACAAAATGGGAAACAATGATTCATTGGAAAGTTAAATGGTCTGAACTATGGCGTAACGAAATAGTCATGAATTTTCTAATCCGGGCAGTTTACGACCTTCTCCTAAGCACAAGTTAACCTAAAGCTATAGTCTAAATCGGAATCGCCCTTGTGCGGTCAATTAGGGTCATTAAAACACATATCTAGTAGCTGCAAATCAGCGTTGACTGATGGTAGGTACAGATGGCGCCATGATCAGATATTAAAAGACATAGCAGAAGTCGTTAACACAGCCAATCCGTACAAACACATTTAATGCAAACAGGAATGTTATAATTTTTATTAAAGCCAGCGTGAAACCGAACCCAAAGAAAATGATTACACCCAATTGTCTATCGACAACAGACTGGGATCTTAGGGTAGATATAGGCAAAAGATTAAACTTCCCGGATCACATTTTCAAGACCCTATTGCATCCAGACTTAGTCCTCTTTTCAAATAAGCTAAAGAAAATCATTATGTGGGAATTAACAGTTTGTTATGAGGATAATGCAGAAGAAGCGAATGAACAGAAAAAACCAAAATACGACGAATTACTGGAAAATTGTAGGAGCAATGGATGGAAGGCAAGCTGCAAGCCAATTGAAGTAGGCACAAGGGGTTTTGTAGCAAAATCACTAGTCGGCGCCCTATCAGATATTGGAATAGTTTTAACAAAAAGACGAAAGGCTATCCAAACTATTACAGCAGAAAAAAAAACCCCAGCTAAATGGTTATGGCTAAAACGAGCCAGTGCATGGACAAGCAATCAGGGAAAAAAGGTAGTCCAAGTTCGAGATAGATTTTTTTTCTTTTGTTTTTTTTTTTTAAAAGATATTTTACGCAGTAACAAATTTATAAATCTTTAATTGTATATTATTTTAATGTAAATAGTATAAAGATATGTCACAGCTTATAACTAATTATAAATGCCGTATTTGTTTGTAAATATATATAGTCAGAAAATTAGTTGTAGATTTTTTTTTTTTTTTTAACTTTTTTATCAACTCTCCCAATTTTAACTTATTCATCTATCTTATTTTATTTTTTTATTTTTATTTTTTAGAATTTTTAAATGTTGGTAAAGTTATTTATTTTTTTTTTTTAGCATCTTTTGTTGACAACATCGTTCCCCGGGTCAATTGTTTTTTCGTCGTTTTTTATTTTTTTTTTTTTATTGCTTAATAGAAGTCTTTTGACTTCCATTTTATCTCTTTTTTCCTTTTCTGTCACCAACTATGGGACTATATATGGAATAATAATTATTTGGGACTAATTCTTGTTAAACGTCTTACCTAGCATCATTGTTCTCCCTTCTTTCCGCTTTTTTTTTTCGCGTAATGATCAAAATTCTAAATTTAATTTTATTTGTTAATCTCACACGTTAACTTTACCACGTTAATCGATAGATTTAATCGAATTTTCTAAGTTTAATCGTTCAACTTGTTTTAAACGACCTTTATTTTTATATTTATTTTCGTTTTAACACGCTGCAGAAGTCATAATTTATTTATTTTAATCGTAAAAACAATGTAAATTTCTAATTATTTTAAGGTTGCATTTTTTTTATTATTTTATTGTTTTATTTTTATTTATTTTTTTTATTTACTAACAGTAATTATCAGTTGGAGAGATGAAACTTGAAAAAAGTAAAAAAAAAGTAAAAAAAAGAAACCGGAAAACACATAATTACCGACATAAAAAAAAGAAAAAGTAAAAAATCCCCCGTAAACAACTTAAATAGGGCTCACGCCATTGCGATTGTCTGTTGGTCAACTTCCAATCAAATGCGTGACAGAGGGATAGGGTTTGCCTAATATAAGTCAGTGTCTACAGGCTGTTAATTTAGATGGGGGGGGGCATCAGAGATTGATCAGCTCTGATGGGGTGGATTTGGTGAGAGGAGTATGATGTTTGAAAGACGCGAAAATGCCCAATGACCCAAATCAGAACGTCACTGACGACGCCCTCTAGCGCTAAAGAGCGTATATTCAAAGTAATCATATGATCTTTCTTTTTTTCTTTTCAGATAATAAATTATATAAAAACTGTCCAATTGTTCTTTTTATCCGAGCGCTTTCGGCTATGCATTTAGCCATTTTATCACCTTGTCTGTCGTATTCAATGAAATGTGCATATATATATATATTTGTGTGTGTGTGTGTGTGTGTGTGTGTGTGTGTGTGTGTGTGTGTGTGTGTGTAAACAAAACAAGCCAGGCATTCCAATATGACCCATAATATCAGGGAAAACAACACACCGCATAAAATAAAAAAATGTGTGTAATATATATATATTATATGTGATGGCATATATGTATGTGTGTGTGTTCCCGGGTGGGAATATATAAAGGGACACATATACGTGTATATGTACAGGTGTGTGTAAAACCATAACACGGGTTGATTCAAGCCTTGCGAGTGAAATTGGGTAGACGGAACCATTGAGGGCCGTCGATAGCTGTGCTAGCACTAAGTCACAAGTCATCATGGCCGAGGGCTTCAGCATGCTGGCCTTGTTCAAATTGTTGATCCCGCTAGATAACACGCTCTAGAAGAAAGAAAACTCTAAGTGTTCTGCTCAGCATAGTTACTTTATAAACCACATGTGTGTTGTGTAGGTGTTGAATAAATGCAAATGCGCCTGAGCAAGCGTCTGCAGTAGGAATTGGATAACCGCCCTAGTAGATGGATACCCTCGAATACGAGTGGCCAGCTATACGTTATATATATATATATATATATATATATATATATATATATATATATATCGCAATGTTGGTACAGTTATTTATTATCCTGTAATTCCAGCTTTTTTTTTTAAATATATTTGGCATTTCAAATAAACTGGATTTATAATATACATGCAAAAAATATTTTAGAGTTTTATAAAAAGGGAGGTTACTTGTTCTTTTTCAGCAACAAAAAAACAACACAATTTAAATTATAAATTAATCTGAATCAATGTGTTTGGCCAGATATTTATTTTTATGCCTACATGCAGCCAACAATTCATTTCTCTTGTTTAATAAGCTGGGGTTATTTAAGTGTTTTAAGATAACTAATTTTTCAACAAGATATATATTACATTTATTGCCTTTCCCATTGTAATTAATTTCTCATTAAATGCCAGAAATATAAGAGAGCAGTGCAGTTTTTGTACTTTATATTGCCTAAATTCATTCGATGAGGATACAAACGAAATTTCCAAGTATTTTAGTGGAACCAAAATAAAATTTGACGTCGCTACCGGAATATGTATATTTATCAATATATACTTAATAGCTCTGTTTTATTACATCCTGCACTGTTTTATTAATATCAACACTATATGAGCGATATATTATAACTATAACTATATATATATATATATATATATATATATATAACAAGAAAATGGTCTGAAGAATGTCACAAAAAGAGATTTTAGAAAAATTAAAAATGTGACAATCAAGAAAGGTGGATTGATCAGCAAGAAAATATTTGAAGAAGCTACTGTTACAATTGTTAACAGAAAATATGTAGAATATAAGAAAAACTTCAGCTAAAGGCATTCAAACAAAGTACTGCCTTTAAGTAAACGTCACAAAGAGAACCATTCATATCTGGCGATGAAGTATATAAGAAATGATTTAACACGTATAATTTTAGTGATTAATATAGAATTAGATTGTATGGCTGGAATAGAAGATGAACCCTTCAAAGAAATAGTGAACCAACAAGACTTGCAAGAAAACATCGGGGAATAGAGCAATCTTTAGTACTAGTAATTTAGACAGTAAAATTATAGATCCTTTCAAAGATGATAAACAAAATAATTACAGAAAATTATGGTAAGTTCCTTCAGAAGACGCTTTTGAGTGATATAGAGCAAAAAGAAGAAACTTTAAGCGTAGATAAAATTCGTACAAAATAATGCCTCTTTACATTCTGATTATTGTCCATCTTTCCAAAAATGATTTCAAGGACACCAAATTAATAGAACGGCCCCAAAATCTCCAGATATTACAACAATAGAAAATATGAGTGTTTGGCTCTCAGTCTGAGGACAGTGCAGAGTATTTGGAAAGAGTTGTATAAGACAACCCCCTTGATTTCTTATGTGTGGGGCGCAGCTGAGTGAGACAAAACAACAAAACTCCTTGTTACACCAAACTGAAGGCAAAGATTGTAACAACATTCACCAACTTAAACAAGGAGACCGTCCAGAAAAGATGCAGGAGATTCCAAAGTCGTCTGGAGGCCATGGTTGAAGGCAATTGCAATTTTATTGAATACATTTACTCTTTAGTATTTCAAGATATTTTTGTGTAGTTTTGGTAAATATTAAAATGAGATGAAAGTTTTATTTTCATTTTTGCGTAATTTAGACAATTTATCCATCGCACCCTGTACTGTTTCACTTTCGATAATAATTTATCTTAAATATTATCATAAAGCACATAACATATTTATCATATTTATCTATTCTGGTAAATTCTTCAGAATTTACCAGACTCGATCAAATCTTTATTGTGAAAGCATAATAAAATCTTTGTACAGTGTGACTGTAAAAATATAAGTTTTTGAGGCTTTGTATCAGAATGGATCTTGTCACAAAGGTAAAATAAGTGACTGAGTGAAATTTTATCTTCTTTTCATAGCGTTTTGCTTCCTCTTACGTGACAATTTTTTCTTGAAATTTATTTAATAATCATTATTAACTTGCCAAATCCAATTTACACATTAATTTCTGCATATGTATCAATTACGGTAAAATGATAACAAGAGATAAACGCTGAATGAATTGATAAGAACTTTTATCTCACTTCCGCCAGCGGGAATTTGATATGGGATTGTAATTCTCATGGGCTTCAGAAAACTGGACATAAATATTGACAAAATAGTTCCTTCTCACGGATGACAGCAACACCGATAACACCTAATAAATAAGATAAGCTGATTATAACACTGATTACATAAACGGTGTAAAAGAGTGAGAGAGTAAGGAAGAAAGAGCTAGAGAGAAATCATGTAAGAAATTGTCAGATATGGTGATATAAACGTTTCGAATGTTGTCGTTACATCACCTTCCTGTGACGTGTTTAAGTAGTTCTTTTCCTCCAATGCAAACAATATCAGCTTCGCACACACACACACACACACACACACACTGACTGTATGTATGTCAGTCTGCCTATCCGTCTGTCTGTCTCTGTCTCTGTCTCTGTCTCTCTCTCTCACACACACACGCATACACGCGCGTGCGCGTGCGCAATCACATTAACAACATTATTTAGTACTTTCGTGCCAAGGTATGAATATTATTCCCCACAAAAATATTGATTTCAGACAGAAAGATGTTGACATTATCGTTACAATGACAAAGTCAATGGTCGTAAGAGTAAAGGGCATTAATACTCTTTCGTGCTACAAGGAGGTACTTAAGTACTCACGGTCCAAGTAAGAAGTAATTCACCCAATTCTGATTGTTGGCTATGTTTAGGAAGATGGTCGAACTTCTTTATACGGTCAGAAATCACTTTCACAAAAATAATGTTAGCAACAAGCAATCAACTGAAATATTCTTCTTGATTGTGTTTTAAAAGTACAGCATGATTATCATCATTTTAATTTTTCAAAAGATTATTTTCTTTAACTTGAAAATAAGATTCCATGAAAAACAAGTTTTGTTAGGAAATCTCTAAACTACACAGATACCTAAACAAATGATATGATTAAATAGAAATAGATTCAATGTGACAGAAAAATGCAGATTTTAATTGTAAATTTATGTAATTACAAGCAAAAACTATTAGTGAGTACTTGTATTTGAGAGATCAATTATACGTGCGTACATCAATGAACGATAAAAAGAGAGAAAAGTAGAATAGATTTTAATTTAGCGTTCCATTTTTATCACCGACTCGTTTCCCTGGTCTTCAGTCTCATCCGTAAACAAAACATCAGCTGAGTTAAAAGGAACGTTTCTAAACAAATATAAAAAGCATTACCAAATGAATTTTCCATGCTATTAAAGTTACGGTTGGTATTATCTTGTCGAATCCGATAAATCTGGCACAAACCGCGATCAACATCATACGGGAATAAAATCTAAATGAGTATATGCTGAATAAAGAATCGGAAAATGATTTTTGACTCTTGTTAACACAATTACAGTTAAATAATCACTGATTTGAACGAAAAAAAAAGTTTGCTAGTCCACTTCTGATGCCCTGATTGCCATTGCAAATAGAATCAGTAAATAATTCATTAATAAATGCATCACGAGAAACATTGCCTGATATCTGAAAGCCCCTTGACAAGATATCACATAGGAAATTACTACACAAACTCTCCAGCGATGGCACCTCTGCAAATATCAAGCCCTTATTATCAGATAGGTCCGTGAAGCTCGTAGTTAATGTCCAGTCTTCTGAAGTCCATAAGATCAGTTCAAATGCTCACCGTGCCTATCCCATCGGCACTACCTTCTTTCTGCTTTATATTAACGATCATTCAAAGAACATACTAAGATCATTAGTAAATATTTATTCAGATGAAACCACGGCTTGTGGGTGCACAGCCAGAAGTATAGTTGATCAGAACCTGGCAACTAATGTCTCCTCTAACCTAGCTCTAACTGCTGAAAGGGTCAAAATTGGTTTGTAAAAACCAAGTTATTGAAATCACCAAGTAGACTGATTTTTTTCCAGTCATGATGAATGGCTATACCCTCAACGAGTTTGTTTACCTTGAACGTTTATTGGAACTCAGACTCACCCTCGACCTCAAGTGTAATTCATATCCATGATCAATTGCTAAAGATGCTGGAAAATGGTCGGTTCTTTGTGCTACTCCTAACTCTTCCTGTGATGCTTTATCCTAATAAAAGTCGAATCTGACCAAAAAATGGAATCCTCTCATTCCACCTATGGCAGAGTACAAAGGCGTTTATACAAGCCTTATGAGCAATTATTCCCCTCCTCACATCCCCTTTCCCACAGATAAAACGTCGCAAACCTATCGCTAGTTCTATGACAAATTTTCACACCAATTCCACCAATCCAGACCTTTACAGTTGGGATCCACCATGTCACTGAGTATTCCATTGGTAAGAAAGAACTACCACTGGCACCCTTTTCCCGAGAACCGGTACATTATGGAACAGAATCTCGAGATCATGCTTTGCAATCTCTACAATCTTAAACTCGTCGATTCTAAGGTTAACCGTTATCCATCCTACATATCCTCATAATATGCACATTTCATCCTTTATGTCCATTCAACAATCTTGTTCATTAATCCCCTAATTGAGTGGCTCTTGGGACATATATATTGTTTAAAGTGTCCTGAATAATTTAGCGAAATATTGCACATGTCGATAATATCAATTTGTAAGTCCACATATGAGAATAAACAAATAATGAAAATTCTTATGAATGATAAAATAAGAATTCTGAAACCAAAGATAATGTAACTTGTATCGAAAGCAACATGTGTTCCATAATTACATTTTTAACGTTAATTATTTTTTCTCCTATTCTTGTTGCATTTTATATTGATCCTATAATATAATCGCCAACAGTAAATGATAATAGTGGGTAATAATCTAATCTCTTTTATTTTCCGATGGCTATGATCCCGCCAGATTAATAATCAGCGTTCTATTAGAAACCGATGTATCTGCTTTTTCTGCCTCGGTTTCAGTATTAAATCTACAAAAAAAATGCATATAATGGTTCTTCATTATCACAAATTCCCACTTTCACATGCACAAACCCGCGCTCACACACGTAGACAAAAATTTATTTCAAAAGGAAAAAACTGCTTATCGTTACTTTTATCCATATATTGATTAATATGCGATATAAATGTTCACCATTCAGCTCCTACTTGAAAAACATTTCACACATTCTTGTTAATATTTGAATCAACAATCATGGACATTGCCAGGATCGTTGCATTGTCTGTTTTCTCCAAATTTGTTTGTTTTCCGTCTTTAGACATTTTCCGCATTTCATACGTTTTTTTTTTCTTTTACACTAATTCATTTTTGTGTGTTTATTCATTCAAAAGGATGAATATTTTTTTTCAGTTTCCGTCTTATTTAGAGCTTCCATTTTTACAGTCATTATTCTGATTTTTTAAAAATCTTTTTCAGCATTTCTATTTGTTTTTAATTTATTCACGCTCTTTCTGTAATTTATTATCTAATTTCTTCGATATTTCATTATTTCTTATATTTCATACTTGTAAAACCTAAATGTTTCGTTTTATTTTTGGGTTTTTTTATTTATTTTTATTTTGTCGTTGTTAATTAGCTTTATTTACTTGTTCTTATTTTGATTTCATCGTATTCTTTGCTTTCTTATTCTCATTTTATTCACCTTTCTCTTTATTTTATATTCGTATTTTCCATCCATTACATTTTTTCATTCTTTCTCTTTCTATTTTTCCTTAATATTTCACTTTACCTTTTCTCCTTCTTTTCGTTCCTTCACTTATCTCATTATTCTTTCTTTTTCTTCCTCCATTTTTCTCTTTATTCTTGCTTTTTGGTTCTTTACTCTTCCCTTTCTTCCTTCTTTTTATTCCTTCACTTTCTCATTATTCTTTCTCATTCTTTTCTTTCATTAAGTTTTATTTTCATTTTCCCCATTTCTCGAGTAGTCCAATTCAGTTTACAAACACACGTGATCATGTAAACTTTCTTTTCTCGTCGTCAAAATTTCTTTCACCTCTGCCATCTTTCCACCTTATCTGATCGTTCCCCAACACACTCAACACGTAAACCTTTTCAAACGTTCACATTGGCACGTGGACAAGTAATCATTTCTCTCTCATTCCTCCTCCTCATCTCTCTCTCTCTCTCTCTCTCTCTCTCTCTCTCTCTCTCTCGCTCAAATACACTTACACTCGCTTGTACATTCTAGCTTTCTCTGTTCACGTGGAAGTGAACCAAATTTGTTGAAGGTGGTAAAAAGGAATCCGCCATAGATCGGAAGGAAATATTCACTTAACTCTTAACTTGCGTAAAACAAATTCTAATATCAATTTCGTGCTTGTAAAATTTACATTTGGAAATGACAGAAGAGTTTACAAGTCAAATAGTCTTCCCTATTTCAGCACTGTTGATATATACATTAAATTTACAACTTAAACTGCTTACAAGGCTGCATAAGGCGAAAGGTAAAGAAAAATGTATTGCCTGTGACTCAAAAATCATTATTCCTTTTAACCTTACTTTTTATCTGGGTTCGAATATCGACTACTAGTGACATATCAACCAATCAAGCAATGGTATTTACAAAACTGAGCTCTTTTTGGAACAATTCCGCACTAGTGAGGATCTAATTCACTAATTAACTGGTCTGGTTTTGCCATATTTCATTTTCGGTACTTGACCGGGCAAAATCTTAAATCTTTACCATTATTGCACATAGCAAACATTCCTTTTCTCTTTTATTTATTTTCTATGTATCTTAGTATCTTCATATCTATCTATCTATCTATCTATCTATCTATCTATCTATCTATCTATCTATCTATCTATCTCACGCTCTCGTATTCTGTCGTCTTTCTGCTGCAAGCTATCTTAATTACTACCCCTTTATCTACTTCTTTTTCTCCCATCACAACTCTACCGCTCTATTTTATCAGTTTATTCATTCAGTTTATCTCAATAAAATGCTTTCTTCTCTTTCTTCATGTTATAATTGTTCACACTACGTACACATATACACTATTTGCAACTGATGATGACTATATATTTAATATTTTTCCAACTAATATTTTCACTGATGGAATGATAATTACGATTCTTATATTATGATGTATTGTTAGTTTGTTTCGTATTAGGGTAAAGTAAAGGCAGATTAAAATGTTTTCATTCTAATTCCCATTAATACTGAAATATATTTCAGGGCTATTACTCCTACAAAAACAATAACATTATTAGGATTTATACAATATTTTTAATTGCTGAATATCAATAGCGTGGAAGAAAATGTGTGCGCACGTCCCCAGTGGTATTTTCAAAAACTAGTTGAAAACCAGTTTTTCCCTGAAAATACTCACCGAATAGACGACAAAGAAATTTTTAAAAAAAGAAAAAAATTGATATCGTTTTCCCCATTGCATTTTGATAACACTTTTGAATAAAAAACCTTTCTTTCCGGGTTTGTGAAACTGGGCTACTCACTGGATGCAGAAATTGAACGGAAATATCTATATAATTATCTATTTGTTTAGATAAGCGTATCACGATTAAGTTCAGTTTTCCACACATTCAGTTGTTTTGGGTTTTTTTAAAGTCTAACAAAGAAAAATTTCCTGACATTTACATAAATATAAATAAAGAAGAAAAGAAACAAAAAAATAACAAGTAATGAATAGGAATGAACATGAAAGAAAATGAATAAAGGAATTTAATTTATTAAGGAAAGAAATTTAAGCAGTTTTTAATTAATTCTTTTTTAAATGCTTTCGTTTATATTTGTTTTGTTGATCTAATAGGTTTCCTAAGAAGATCTAAGTGTGCATAATGAACTTTGAGAGGAAAGACAACATTGAAGAAGAGAATGAATACAGAGAAAGAAATAATAAAGAACAATTTAGAAAAGAGAAAGAAAGAAGCTGAACTAATGGAAGTAAAAGTTTAAATAAATATATTTTTCTTTACAAACAAAATACAGAACCATAATGTTCCCCTTAATTTCATGTTTCACTTTTAAGTGACATATCATCCTGGTAATGATAATATCATCAGAAAGACTGCTACTTTCAGCTTCCGCTATTAGCACTAAAACTGACATCTCTCTTGATAATGATAAAAGTAATAACCATATTAATAATAATAATTATAATGATAATAGCTATAATAATAGTAATAATACTGACAGTGATACAAGTAAAAATATTAAGGAGACAGATTGTGGCACTAATAGAAACGCTATAATTGTGGCACCTATCAAACTGACGAGCAAACGATCGTTGTTTGGCTTGAGTGTTGGGTTTGAAAAATGTCACCTACAGGCACGAATGCTTCAGATTGATTTCTGACACTGCGCTTAAACATTTCTGGTAAGGGTAAGCCTCGACAGTTGTGAGAAGTAGGGAGGTCAAAAGATGGTTTACGCAGACAAAGAAATTATGCAGTCACAAGGGAATGAAGGGAGATGCGACCAACCATTCCGCCGACTTTAATAATAATAATAGTAATAATATGTTTATTATCTCTGTCCTTATTATGTCTGAATTGATCTGTTGTTTATGCTGTATAAAGTTTGGATAAATCAAATTCTATGCCCAAACCTCGGCTTCCGAAGTCGATTCTGAGAGGAAATCAGTGACAGTTAACGCAATGATTGCCCGGAAGAATTATTGTTGATATTTATAGATTACTAGTGTCGCCAACTCGAGAAAAATATCCTGGAAGAAGACAGTGGTTCGAGTTTAAAATGTTTTCTTTCCCTTAGTTAAATACGTGTGTGGTAGCGTGTGTGGTAGCGTGTGTGAACGATGAGTAAATTCTGAAGCTTTTGTGGTCATGGATTTTGCTCCAATGTTTGAAGATATGACTGATGAAGGCAAAAGGTCTATTCTGTGGTGGTTGGTGTGATTTATATTGCTATTGTTTGATTGTTGATAAATATTTTATCCACGACGAATGTCGCTATAATTATTGATTCCTTTAATTCATTGATTTTCTTTATTATTATTATTAATATGGTTATTTCTTCTTCTTCTTCTTCTTATTATTATTATTATTATTATTATTATTATTATTATTATTATTATTATTATTCGTGAGTGCGTGTATCTCACCAACAATATGATAAAAGTATACCAGCTACATGCATCACAGCCAAATGTACGTGACAAGTTTTGATAAAAGCAACGCGTAACCTTGAAGGTAGAGTCCACTTCGAAATAACTTAAAGTTGAGTAACCCAATCTGCACAGTCGGTCTCCGACTGAGAATGTTCCCAAGTATTTATTTGTGTTTGAATGTTTTATCATTGCTCATCTTTTTCTATATAAATGTGCTAGCTAGTCTATATTTCCATTACATTAAATTTCATCCACTGTTTTTACGCATTTCCGTCTATTATTTGGTTAACACTTTCCCTACTGCATAACCCGAGAAAAAATAACCCTCTAGACATCGGACATTGATTCTCCCCAACTACACCCGTTCATGAAGAGATGCACAGTGTGTCAACATCTGGTTATGGTCAAACATCTGACAAGCAAATCTGTGATACTGAAAGGGATATTTACTGTAATCCACCTTAATTCATAAAAAAAAACATGTACATATTAACGTTTACAATCAATTGAATTTAGAAATCATGTGAGCTATGACTGGTGTTGCATCATGTCAGTATTATTATTATTATTATTATTATTATTATTATTATTTCAGGTATTTGAATGTTCAGACCTGATACCTAGTAGCTATAACCAGTGATAAACATCAAGCATTCTTTGTGCTTATCCCTCCTATCTCCAGCACCATCCTCAGTATTCTCGAAAACACCAACACCTGTATAGTCTGCACAGTGTCAGGTCTCCTATTTTAACATGATTCTTACCACATCAATTATTATAAACATTATAATAACTGATGTTGTAAGAACCATGCCCTAACCTTATTGTTCTACAACTTCTTCGGTTCATGGACGATGTCCTAGTATTTTTATAATTTTATTTTCACTCTCTAATCTGATGATACGGCCACCTCTAGCAGATTTCCATTTCTTTGCTGCTTGAGTAGTTTATTATTTTCATTTTCTTGAGCATTGGTTTATTTCGTCCATAATAATTATTTCCATCTTCGAACGCAAATATGATTCTCCGCATATCTTCATGCATTTTAATATTCCTTTTAAACAAGTTTGAGTCATTCATCTATAACATGCTTTATAATCTCTTGTCGTCTGATCTCAATAGAGACATTTAATATTATTCTGGGTTTTGTCTATTTTTACTTTGATCTTAATGGTCCTAATACATTTTTCTTGTCTGCACTGATACGATATTAATTTTCTCTTTTAATGTATCCTCTGCGTAATTCAAGATTACGATACTTTTATTTTTAAAATCTGATTTTCCTTGTTGTATTCTTGTATTTGTGGATTTTTATTACAGCTTTTTATGATGAAGGACAATTAATTTTTTATTTATTTTGCCGATTAAATTTTATCCGTCGGGTCACAATACCTGGTGTTGATGCAAGCTTATTTTCATTTCTTTCTAAATATTGACATTATCCTGAGGTTCAAAGCTTTGTGCATCTTCGATAATTTCTTGTCCAACTTAGAAAAGGCTAGGATGGGCTCTGAGTACTATTCGTTTTGCCAATATATGTATACATGTATATGTAGTATAGCACCAACATGTGTATATGTAATATATTGCTATGATGTATATATGTGTTCCTGTAATATGGTGAAATATATATATATATATATATATATATATATATATATATATATATATATATATATATATATATATATATATATATATTGGTGCGAACTACCTGATCCGTTATCCTTATATTCTGCAATTTACTTTTCTCTTCGGACAAGATTCTGATATCTATTCTCTTGTTATCTCTCTCACTCTCATTCGCTCAGTTTTAACTTATAGTTCCCCGGTTAGCGACAACCACTGTCTGAAAGATTTGTCAATACGAACGAAATATAATCTCCTGGGCACTATCAGAAAATCCTTCGGTATTTTACTGTTCCAAAGAATCTTACTTACTTATTTCTCGAGTAATTGATGCTTATATGCTTTCATTGCAAACTCCTGTTCATTTATCCAGTTCCCAATAAATAAAACTTCCCGTCCAGTCATGTTTCTAAATTTATTGCATTCACTTAAAACCTCTTTCTTTCTCTTACCTCTCTATCTCTCTGCACAATACCCTTATAAGAAAACGGATAATTTTATCATTATTATTAGTTCTAATATATTTAAGGCTCTCTGCTCTATAAATTTTCTTCTGCACAGACACTTTCATGCCAGTGCATTTATTTTATATGTCCCCTATTAATCTATGAACTCGTTTTTCTTCCCAGCCTTGGATTTAGGTTTTAATTCAATTTCCTTTGTCTATTTGTCCGTTTTTTATTCAGTTTCTTCTTGTCGTTATTCCCAATTCTCGTCCCCTTTTTAAAAACTCGTTTTGTTTCGGGTTCCTTTTACTTATTCTTGTGCTTTACTGAAAATACCACTTCCGACAATTGAATAATTAGAAACATAGCTAACACACATTTTATATTTCGACCGAGACCCTAAGAAATGATTTCACTGTTAATTCCTTTATTTTGGTCTTCATTTATCCTGAACATATCTGGATATATAGAATATTGCTGTTGTTTTCAGCACTAGCAATGATTAAGGCTATCATCAATATAAACAGCTACTATTATTTTATCCATTTATCGTTCTTGAGAATTAGGTACCAACAACGCATTTAAATTTATCCTCATCACTCAAATACCGTCTCTCAACTTATATCTAGATATAAAATTCTGTGACCTTTGTCTATTCGTCACACCCTTAAAAATAGCCATACATTGACCGATCGAAACCAAATGTTTAGAAGTGCAAACAGTTTAAGGGGATATAAAGTACAGTTGGTTTTACCAGGATACATAGCTTAGTACACTGATTTTTTGAAAAATTAAAAGTTTTATTATTTAACATACAAAATAATCCAACTATATTAAAATCAGTTTAATAATTAAAATAACAAATAACTATTTAATAAGAATGCAATATTGCTTTTGCTTATCCTTTAAGTTTTTATATATACAAGAATCCAGCTTCCAGCTCGCCCTGCATTTGCGAGAGCTATAAACAAACCACAAGGCCAAATGCTTCAAAAGTTGGAATTTGTCTCCAGAAAGAAATATTTACGCATGGCCAGTTGTATGATGCATGATCAATTGTAAAAATCCTAAGAATTTATTTTCGCTATTAAAAAGGAAAAAAAAATTTGTTTACCATGAAGTCCTACAAAAAATTACAGAAAATTCTTCTTCTTTTATATGCCGTGTTCTTTCAGGACATAGGCGATCATGGCTCTCCACTTCCCGCTATCCCTTGTAGTTCTCAATAGGTATTTGTTCCTTTGCTACTTCTCCCAGACTATGTTCTGCCATCCACTTGCTAGGTATGCCACGCGTTGCTTTCTCTTGTCTCTCTTTCCCTCTATTTGTCCTGTGAGTATCAGATTCTCCAAGCCCTCCTTTCTCATTATATATCCCAGAAATTTCAGCTGCCTCTTCCTTATGTTAAGTATAAGCTTCCTCCTTGTTTGTATCCTCTCCAAAACCTCACCGATGCTCACACGCTCGGTCCATGATATCCTTAGCATTCTTCTGTAGAACTATACAAACTCATCATCCGTATTCTGAAGAATAGACCGCGCCGCAGAATCAGGCCAGAGATAGGACAAGAACAGTGCGGATTCGTTAAAGGCACCGGAACAAGGAACGCGATATTCATGCTCAGAATGTTATCAGAAAAAAAGATGCCCACCTATGTTTTATAGACTACGAAAAGGCGTTCGACAAAGTACGCCACAAAGATCTGTTGGAACTGTTCAACAACCTTGATTTATTTGGAAAGACATTACATTAATCAAGAACCTATACTGGCAGCAAACGTCCTGTATGCGGATAGAGAATGAGTTCAGCAGATATACAAAAATAGAAAGTCATGGATGTGTCTTCTCACTGGCGAAGCAATTCTGAGGGAATTGGATATCCTACCGGGATTTATCATTGGCGGACACAATCTTAACAACATAAGATACGTAGATCACACAGTGCTGAGAGCAGACACGGAAAAGAAATTACAAAACCTCCTACAGAATGTAGCAATGGATAGCGAGAAGAAGGTCTAAGCATAAACTGCAAGCTAGAATGTATGGTCATCAGTAAAAGGATGAGCCCGAAATGCAATTTACAGGTTCGGGACACTAAAATCAAGTAGGTACAGAAATTTAAATGTCTGGGAAGTTCTGACAGAAGACAGTAAGTGCGACGCTGAGATTCGAAGACGTATTGGGATTGCCAAAGACGCATTCCACAAGCTAGGCAGAGTATTACGGGACAAAAGTATTTCGTTTTTAACAAAGAAAAGAGTACTTAACTGCTACGTGATATCTGTCCTTCTTTACAACATGTTGGACAGTCCCCTCAAAGAAAATTAAAGAAATTATTAAACCGCGAAGTAGGGTTTTTGTCAAGGTATTTTTCCAAACAAATCAGCTTATTCATATTTCATTGATTTGTTTGTAAATCTCGGCTATTATATAAATATAGATTTCTGGGGGATTTCAATTATCCACCTTTGAAGAACTCTCCGGATATAACAGAGGCACCCTCTTGCCTGTTCTGTATGTATGCTTTTGAGCTGAATAAAGCCTTAAATATGAAGGTATTCTAGTTATGACAATTTATTCAGCTCAGATTTTTCCATAAACCTGGAACGCGTCTTTTGCCCAGAGAAGCTTGATGCTGACCCGACTTCACCGACTGCTGAGTAGGAATATCGATACTGGCGAAGAATCTTTGAGAATGCGGAGTTCCTAACAAACTACGCTGTCTAACTAAATACGTCTCCGCAAGTAAGTTAGTTATGAGAAGGCACTCGGAATTCTAAACAAGATTTTCATAAAACAAAAGAATGAGATATTCGCTTAGTATATTCTTGCTACAAGACGCCAACAACACTAGACGAATTTCTTCGTGAACTTCACAAACTGAGCAAAAACTGCACACCGAAAGCCGTCACAGTGGAACAGTACCATGAAGAATTATTACACTACCCGCCTGTGGAGAAGAAGGCGACCGCAATAACTGAAGCTGTTAGGAAGTGGTCCCGTCTTCTGCAAGGCCGACACTTTACAATTATTACTGACCAACGATCTATTGCATTTATGTTGGATAGCCGCAAGAGAACAAAAATTCAAAACGACAAGATTCAGGGTTGGAGACTAAAACTTGCCTATTTGTCACTCAAATCGATACCGACCCGGAAAGAATAATGTAGCCTCTGACACATTATCGAGGGAATTCTGTGGATCAGTTTCTTCATGGAGCCTCAAAGATATTCATGAAGAGCTGTGCCACCCAGGTCAGTCGTTCGAACAAAGAACATTCCATTTTCTACAGAGGATGTCAAAAGTATTTGCTCAACTTGCCAGACATGTGTTGAAGCCAAACCATCATTTCTCAGATAAAAGAGGAACACCATTATCAAAGCTATCTAACCGATGGAGAGAATAAGTATCGATTTCAAGGCTCCACTTCTATCGTGTACAATTAATAAATACATATTTATATTTACAGCTGTAGATGAATATGCCAGATTCCCTTTTGCCGTCCTTTGCTGTGGCAGTTGTGAGATGTTTGGATACCATTTTTCCTTTTGTGGCATGCCTAGTTTCATACACTCAGACGGAGGAGCGGCTTTCATGTCCCGTGAGGTGAAGACTTATGTCATTAACTGTGTAGTTGCATCTAGTAAGTCTACACCATATCATCCTACTGGAAATATTCAGGTTGAGAAATACAATGGAATAATTTGGAAATCCCTTTGCTTAGCTGCTAAGTCATGACATGTCCCTGTAAGTGAGTAGGAATCCCTAATACATGAAGATTAGATCGCTACTCTCAACAGTAACTAATGAAACTCCTCATGGGAGATTCTTCACATTTCTAAGGCTTTCTTGTCAGGTTAATGAATGCAGGACCTGTTCTCGTTTGTTCGGCCTTGCAAAACTGACCTCTGGTTGAGGAAGTTGAACTTTTGGAGGCAAAGCCAACATATGCTTGTATTAAGTATCCCAATGGCAAGGAATCTACAGTCTCCCTTAAAGATTTGACTCCATGTCCAAACGGAGCATCATCTCCAGATGTAACAGTCTCACTTGAGGATTTAGCTCCTTGTCTCAGTGGAGCATCATCCAAATGCAATCCCTACTGAATTGCCTCCATAACCTATGCAACAGGATACTATTGACTGTAATCAGACTATAGGAGTGGAAGACACTGGGGAGATTCCACTCTTCGATAATACAACGGAGGAATTAGTCCGTCGTTCTGGCAGGCAGAAGCGGGCGCCTCAACGATATGGGCATGACTAACTTTATCCTTTTTATTATTATTTCTGCTAACTCTTTTATGATCTTGCTTAACAGGGGCGAATGTTGTATTAATATAGATTTCTGGGGGATTTGAATTATCTCCCTTTGATTGAAGAACTCCCTCGATATTACAGAGACATCATCTTGCTAGGATTCTATATGTATGATTTTGAGATGAATAATGTCTTAAATATGAAATCATTCTAGTTATGATATTGACAAAAATGTTAACTTCAATAATATTAAATTCTGTAAGGATTTCAACACGCGTCAACGTGTAGCAAAATAGTCCTAGTTCTAGATAAATGTACTAACTAGACCTTATTTTCATTGTTTTAATTTCATTCGCTGCTTTTACATATCTGTTTACTTACCCGGTTGCAATTTTATAGCATTGTTGCTCGTTTTAGGGAAAAAAAGAAATTATTATTACTGGAAATATTTATTTCAGCAATGATAATGTTATTTGGTTAGCCTTGATATTAATTCTGCCTTCTCAATCCCAGAGCCTTAGTGGAGAGTGGGTTATATGTTTTGGTAGGTAAAATTGATTTCTTCAGATTGCTAAGTCTGCGAAATTTGACCAACTAGAAGAGACTCGCTGTTTAGTATATGGGTTTTTCCACCTTCCTAGTCTATATGGCGAAAATTCTTTAAGGATAAAAAAAACGGAAAAATACTAATAGTTGTATTATTTACATTATTTATATTCGGACTATTATCTTCATCATGTTGTTTTTATCACAACGTTTCAGCTGTTGTGCCTTCTGGCCTTCCTCAATTGTATATCAATCTTGGTAACATAGAGGTAATTCCATGTAGGTTACCAAGATCGATATACGGAGGGAACAATGGACAAGGTTCGTGGGGTAGGGGAACAACGTGTCCGGAACGTTGTGATAATAACAACGAAGATGAGGATAATAGCCCGAATATAAATAATGTAAATATTGATAACTCCAGATCTCAGAAATTCAAGCAAAAATAGTAGC
This sequence comes from Acanthosepion pharaonis, assembly GCA_903632075.3. Classification (NCBI taxonomy): domain Eukaryota; kingdom Metazoa; phylum Mollusca; class Cephalopoda; order Sepiida; family Sepiidae; genus Acanthosepion; species Acanthosepion pharaonis. Next base: position 468,563 of record CAHIKZ030005409.1, on the reverse strand, counting down.
TGGATTTTTCATTTTCTCATTTAATTAGGGTTCACCGAAACTTTAACAAAGTTAAAAGTTTATACATTCGTTTCAGTCTTTGTATGTTCATCAACTTATGAATATATTTCGTGCCAATGCTAGCTCCTTTTCCCAGTGAGTCTTTTAGTCCTCACGAGCTAGTGAGTTTGTCTCAGTTCCTCGGACCCCAAGTTAGTTACAATATTTCTGTTGCCTTATGTTATGGGTATACAACACATGTGCACTCAAGGTATCATGACTATTTTCTTTCCTGAATTATTTTTTATTATTCATAGAAAATATTCGTCCATTCGAACCTGCATCCTATACGGAACCGTCATATAGCACGTACCACCTATGTGTGTGATTGACTTGCTACCCCTTATTCACATGTATTAACCATGACCACAACAAAATTAAACAAAAGTATCGAACCTAATCACACAAAAACAAAGTAAACCACAGATTCACCATCGCCTACATCAGTGTGAGGGTTATAATTTCCAAGTTTCCAGTGGATGTACACCAACTTTACAAGGTCAAACCTGACCACATATTTCTGTCTGAAACTCGTATCACTTTATCCTGGCGAACGAATTCGCAAACCTGGGAAATTCGCTCCTTATAGTGAAACATGACCCTCATAATCGCCACAGCCATAGACTCAGTGTCTACATAATGGACGAGTTCCCGTATGGTAGACACCCCCAAAATGAGGTCCATCATAATTTCCCGTTCATATGCTTTCGCGTAGCCCTCTTTCATCTTCACGGTCTTTCGTCGACAGTATGACGAAATAGTAATGATCGACAAAATACCTAAGATTGATAGTATCCTTTCTGAACACCCGTGAGTTAATTCCATATTTGTAGCGACTTCAATATACACTACAAAGAGTGATTCAAACAAAACTGATGAAAAAGGTAGATATTGTCAATACATCTCCATTGTTTACATACTGACACATATCGTTGATAAATCCACACATGGTCCTGATACAACAGGACATCACCTAGACATCTTCCTCACATCCTGCCCTAAAAATGCCCAGCTGAAAAGTATTACCACTCTGGGGCTGTTCAGACCTTTCACTGGTCAGTGTTAAAGTTGATTCCAAACCAAAGGCACCATCCCTATATACCAACAAAAAAGGAATAGCCAGTCCTGTTTCACATCAGAATGTACTGCAACTATATCTTATCGCAACCACTAATATAATATCTACTATATTGAATGGTGGACACTAACAATTCTTTGGGCCAAGTCACTGGATCTATCCAATGTCTTTATCCACTGGGCCATATGTCCTTAAGAACATCTGTCTATGAATTCTTGGGACTTATAAACCTAATATCTCGGCAGCCATTTTTCACCAGTACTGTAATCGTAATTGTAATGTAATTGCATGCAATCATTGCAAGAGTTCTAGAAAATTAAAAGTGCAGCTACTAACTTGCAGTCCAAGACAAAGTCGAAAGCAAAAAATTGATTTCCCTAAGTTCGGAAAAATCTCTAGCCAAATAAAAATAGAGGCAAAGCATTAGCGCCTACTAAAATAAATAAATGACCGCGAGATTATATCATCCTCGTCAAATAAGACAAAGATTTCCGCACGTTAGATGAAAAGGACCATAATCTTCCCGATTTCCTCCATTTCACATAACACTAGCTTAATAATATCTCTATCATTTGAGATGCCGAGTTAGTAAAAAATATCAAAATTGAAAATAGGTCCAAATATTAATTTCTGCTTTCATTATGTTTCAGCAAGTGAATCAGCCACAAGAAAATTCCAAATTACAAAGAAATACAAGTATTAATTGCTTACATGTCTTTTAGCAAGCAAACAAGCCAAAAGAAATATTCAAATTTGAAAATCATATTTATTACTTCTATTTCAGTAGGTAAACCAGTCACTAGAAAATTCCAATTTGGAAATAGATCATAATATTTCATTCTTCCCCTTATTTTATCATTCCAATCAGAAGCAATGAAATTTCAAATTCAAAATAGACACATATATTAAATACTTCACTAAATTAGAGCAAGAGAACCAGTCACAAAAGATTCCTAATTGAAAATACGCCCAAAATATATATTCTATTTCAGACATCGAAGCGGCCTGCAGCAAATTTCAAATTGGAAATACGTCCAAATATTGAATGCTACCCTCTTTGAGAAAGTTAAGCATCTGCAAGCAAATTCCCAATATGAAATAGTTGCAAATATTAAATGCTACCTTCGATATGAGCAAGCGAACCAGCTTCAAGAAGATACCCAATTTGAAACTCGTCCAACATTAAAAACTTCTTCTGTCTGAAGCGAACACCAGTAAATTTCAAGTTGAAAATATGTCCAAATATTAGATGCTTCCCGCCATTTGAGCTAGTGATCCAGCCGCCAGCAAATTCCAAATTGGAAATACAGTCAAATATTGTAGCTTTCCTCTATCTGAGCAAATGAACAAGCTTTAAGAAAATTTAAAATATGTCCTAATATTAAATGCTTACCTCATTTTGAGCAAGGGAACCAGCCTCAAGATTATTCCAATTTGGAAATACGTCCAAATGTTAAATGTCTTTATCTGAGCAAGTGAATCAGACGCAAGAAAATTCCAAATTGGTATTAGATCCAAATATTCTTCCCTCAATTTGTTCATGTCAACCAGCCGTAACGAAATTCCAAATTCGTAATGGATCTTAATGTTCATAATCCCAACGAAATCAATGTTCTCATTTATTTCAATGGAAGAAAATCATTTTAATTTTTGACATTTTTATATTTTTGTAACTTTCTCATTCATGTTTCCAGTTTATGTTTTACTTAGCTTTTCTGCCCGTTTTAATCTTTTATCGGCAATTTCAGGTTTCCGATGAAAATTTTCAAAATATATCCCTATCGTAAAATCGCCTATAAATATAATTATCATTACAACGAAATCAATAATAAATTTGTATATAAAGAGTAAGAAATATGTGAATAATCATGTAGAAAAATTGATATGAAATTAGATCTCCTCTGTGTGTAGGAAATATTGATAGAAAATATTCTTTTTGAACGATTGAAATTGTTCAAATAACTCACCGTTTTAAGTCTCTTGTCGAGTTTTGTTTCAAGTAGAATGGAAACACTCTTCAGATATGTGCTAAAACAAAAGGTATATATTGCTGTTTCAACGACCAATGATTACTATCCATATATATGTATCTAAATTGTAGATAAATATTTCGTTTTTAAGAAGTATATATAGAGAAAGTGCAGTTCACTTACTTTTTGCATGAGAAAATTGGTAAAGGGACGAGGCTTAAATTGTCATATATTCGGTATTTGATTTGTTACTGACTTGAAAGTTTCTTTTCGGCCTTTTTATGTCAGTTTAGAGGCTCCAGAATGCTATGATCCTTAAGTAAATTTTGATTGGCTAATAAAAATGTCTATTTGATCATGTGACTGTTTTCTACTATGTTCGAGCAAATTTTCAGTTTTGATATATAATACTTGACAGATCATAAATCTACTCAATTAACAAGTTAACAATCACCTGAAGAAATCAAATAAGAATGAAATTTGACTTTCTGTTGGATAATAAATGTTTAAAAATACGAACATTTTTTTTATTTAGTAGAGAAATGGTTTTGTGTTCATGTTCACTAAAGGGAAATCCCTCTCTATCCGGCCCTCATAAAAATAAAATGAAACTTATAAATTTCTTAAATGAAAGGCATAAAGAATATTTCGAACTTAACATCAACGAGATTATTAGTTCTTCTGTGTAGTAAATAATTGATTTAATATACAAACAATATTTCTAGGTTGCAAAACAAACTTCCAGATAAGAAAAAATATAAGTTTTTCTACCATTGAAACATACACGCTGCACTATTTTCATATTTGTTACAAAGTCAGTATATTCTTATAGAGACATAATTCAACGTGTTGCTAATTTGTGTGATCCTGCGTGTGTGTGTGTTTGTGTGTGTGCATGTGTGTGTATGTGTGAGTGCGTGTGTATGTGTGTTGTCGAGCACAAACCAGAGACTGAAAAAAAATTCAAAGTATTTTATTTTAATCTTTCAACTCCCCTATGTCTACCTCTAAAATCATGCGTTTAAGTTTTAAAGGACACTTTTCTCCCTACCCTCTTTCACGGTCAGCCTACATAAAAAAATCAAATGTCAAGTCCTTTTTCTCTTTCTTTGTTCACGCTTTCAAATAAGGCGCTTTGAATAAAATGATTTGTTCTAACATTTTGTAAAGTACAACACAATTGTAAAATAGTAGTTGCATTAGACAAGTCTACAGTAAAAACGTAAAAGTTTTTAGGATTATGGCGTCTCGTAAAATTTAATCATGTTTTATGTTTATTTACAATTGAAACGAGCTGCATTCGATTTGACTCCTTCGGTTGAATAACTTATAAAACAATTTTATACAAATTATTGTAAAAATCAATTGCTAGACAGCAAGCGCGATTTCAATAAAATAAAGCAAATAACAATATTCCTTACAAATTTCATCTGTAGTCAATATAAAATAAATAAAAAATCAATTTAGTCAAAGCTTAAATAAATGTAGGTACATAAAAAAGCGATACCTAACGATAAAAATAAATTTAAAAAAAATTAAATATCTTTCTTGGAGCTTTTATTTTAGTTTTAATATCAAGCTTATAATTTTAGATTCCCCATGTAAAAAAATACTTAGCTGTATTTCAGACCGATTCTAAAATGATTGGAATTCTTTTTTTATTATCAGTGAAATTTATAAAATCGTCCATATTGACAAATCTGTAAACACAACATAACATTCTTTATGAAAAAATTTCCAAAATAAAATATATATTTCGGAAACGTTATTTGAAAAACCTTACCTGATTTAAAGTTTAATTAATCTGAGTTGAAAAATATATTATTTTTAGATTGAAATCATAAAAATGCATTTTTAACACGGAGGTGGGTGTTTTATGTAGTGTTGACGCATTACAGCCTGATATTTGGGAAATTTAAGCAAGGAGGAGATAATTGTAATAGAATTGCATCACAAATACAACGTAAACACCATTTTTAAATTTTTTAACTGCCCAATAATCTTAAAATATTTTAAACATTCTAATATTTTTTTGAATTTTAGGTACTTTGGCTTACATGCGATGTGCGATTGCGCTTGTTGAAAAAGTGTTAAAAAAGTGTTAAAAAAGTGTTAAAAAATTAACTATAAATTTTAAATTTTTTATAGTTACCGCTTTTATTTACTGATAATGTCGTGTATGGACGTCCGGATTTACAACAATCGAAACTTTTATGCACAAAATAAATTCAAAAATCCTTTTAAGATAATGCGAGTCGTTTAATTGTACTGAGATTTTTTATTTATGAATAGTAAATACAGTTTTTATTTAATAATAATATTACTTGACGACTACAAATTAATACAGAATTTTAAAAATTTAAAAGTTTATAAATTATTCTAATTGAACATATTTTAAAAAATGAAACATTTCTTGCAAAAATCCATTATTCATTGAAAAAGAATTCTTAATATACTTTATTTATGAAAGCAGCTAAAAGCTTTTATAATTTAATAATATTCTAGTTTTATTGAATTCTTTATTTTACAATTCAGAGCAGAATTTATGTAACTGTGGTCCTGTTTGACCAAAAACAATATTATGTTTGAAATTCTTCAAGGACTTTTCGTTATTACTAATATAAACAAAAAAAAAAAAAAAGAATTTCTCAAAATTTCATAAATGGGGACTAACAGATGTAAAAAAAAATATTTTACAAAGATTTTCTGAAAGTTTCATTAAAATCCAACAATTACATGATTTTTTCCAGAATTTCGTAATCAATATGTTTTTCCCCGCAAAAAGACGTTCAAATATGTAAATGATTGTGGTTTTATTTTTGGTATGTTTTTTTCTATATAAGTGTCAATTTCTCAACTTCATGGTGTATGCTAATGTACTTTTCATTGTAGAGATTTAGTTTTTTAATATATATTATGTAAGAAATAATTATATACTTAAAGAATGATAAACACGGATTGTATATTAAATGAAATGTGTGGATAGATTTAAATACACATTTGAATCAACAATTGCATATATATATATATATTTAAAGATATCATTCTTTTTTTTTTTGTTTAACATTGTTTTTATAGATACGACTATTTTAGTAAACGCTGTGTTTATAATAAACAGTATTAAATAACATTTACCGGCCTGAATATCCGAAAAGTTTTCATAGAAAATATTCGTCCATTCGAACCTGCATCCTATACGGAACCGTCATATAGCTTATAACCGCTCGGCCACAAAGGATCGTCCGATTGGCAATGTCGAATTTACTGCTTGTAAACTTCAATCTTCCATGAATCTCTCACGTACATTCATAACTGCTCATGGCGTATCAAATGTAAACAAATGACCGAGCTCTGAAGTTTATAAGCAGTAAATTCGATCTTGCCAATCGAACGATCCTTTGCTCTGTTTCAAAATAAATTTAAATCGATTGGGATTTTGTCTTTTGAAATCGCTAAAAATTGCTGATTTTACCTATATTTACAATCTGTCAGCATAACTTGAAGAAGATAACTGATTTAAAGTTTAATTAATCTGATTTGAAACAAATATTAATTTTAGTTAAAAGAAAAGCATTTTTTTTATTACGGACGTGGATGTTTTTATGAGGTGTTGCCAACTATCGCGAGAGATTTATGTTTGGGAATTTTTCTACGGCGAACATGTAAAAAATGTTGAATATAATGTGAGCTCTTTCTGTTATATATTTGTTTAACTACCCAGTAATCTTTAAAATTTAGAAAAATATTTTAAGTAATCTTTATTAAATTATTTAATTGATTTTTAGTTAATTTGTTTTTAAATTTACTGTAGCTACCGCAGCTCTTATTTTCTGATTATATCGTGTATGAACGCCTGTATTTACAAAAATTGGTATGTTTATACACACAAAAGATTCAAAAGGCTTTTTAAAATACTGGGGTAGACATATTTAAAATGTAACCGCTACAAATTAATATAGCCTTTTAAAAGATTTAAAAGTTTATAAATTATTCTAATTAAAAAATTTTCAAAATGAAAACAATTCTTATAAAAATGTATTATTCTTCGAAAAAGATTTTTTCTTAAGACAATATTCATAACAGTAATTAAAAGATTTTCTAATTAAATAATGTCTTAGTTTTATTGCATTTTTTATATTACGACTCGGAATAGATTTTCAGTACCGTTTTACAAATATTTAAATTTAAAGGTGAGCTTATAACTAAAATTAATTTCTCAAAATTTCATAAATTGAATAAGTGAGGTGGGGGATAATGGATATAAAATATATATTTTTACCAATATTTTCTAAAAAATAGAAACGTTTCTAAAATAATTTAATTCATTTTACAATAAATCCTGGAAGTTTCATTAAAATCCGACAATTACTTGATTTTTTAAATACTTTTCAAGTCAAAATGTTTTTCGACGCAAAAAGAGGCTAAAATTCCCCTATACTAGTTTATGATTACCCACTGATGCAAGAAAAAAAGTTTAAACGACAACTTTGAAGTTCTAAAAAAGATTAAAAAATATAATTTAAATATTGAAAAATACTTTGGTCTTTCCTCTTAATAATAACAAAGATTTTGACGATAAAACACCTCTCCTGACCTGTTCCAAAGAAGACCAAGGTCGTTTTATATACTGGAAAGGTGATGTCCTCAGTTTTGGAGAATGCAAAAGGCATTGTGTTTATAAACTATCTTCAAAAGATCCACACGATCAATGGAGATTACTATGCCAACTTGCTGAGGAAGTTACGAAAGGCAATCATAATCAAACACCTAGGAAAATTGACTATCATCTGTTCCCCAACATGAAAAACAACTTGGTTGGGAACCAGTATCGCAGTGATGATGACATCATTATCTGCTATTGATGACTTTTTAGACCAACAAATTAAAAAATCTTCTTTGAACAGTCAGTTTACCTGGAAATAAACATTATAGTTATTAATAAGAAGAGTTGAAATTAATGTATCCAAGATTTCACAGCTCTATCATCACACCTTCATAGTCAGCCTATGAACTTTTCAGCCCAACCTCGTACCTGGAAATAAACAATGCAGTTATTAATAAGAAGTGTTGAAATTAATGCATGCAAGATTTCACAGCTCTATCATCACTCCTTCATAATCAGCCTCTGAACTTTTCAGCCCACATTCGTAATCCGTAATTTTAAAAAGATTTCTACACTTAGGAAAAAAGGAAGAAAAGGAAGCCCTTGATAATGTCTTGGACACGACTGAATGCCCAGATCAAGTGCCTCTCTTTCATGTTGGTCAACATGTCCATAAATACGGCTTTTAACGAGTTCTTACTGAAGATAAAGGCGATGGTTGGTTGCTTGATTTTTTTTTCTCCAAACTATCCAAGACTATCAGCATTTCAATGTAGGACATTCATCCAGTGACTCTACGAGAAAAAGTGGGGCGGTATGACATGCATCTAATTACTGTCACAGACAACATAAACCCAAGTATCCCACTTACATTGTCCCCAGTGCCACCAGTCCTTTCTCCCGTTTATCTTCTGGTCCTGTTCAAATTACTTCTCATCGAAGAAGCACCCAAGTACCTCGAGCTACTTGAATTAGTTCAGCAAAACACGCAGACGACACAGTGCTGACAGCAGACACGGAAAAGAAATTACAAAACCTCCTACACAAGGTAGCGAAGGAAAGTGAGAAGGGACTACAAGAAGACGGAATGAATGGTCATCAGTAAAAAGATGAGACCGAAATGCAATTTACAGGTTGGGGCACTAAAACAAGTAGGTACGGAAATTTAAATATCTGGGAAGTGTTCTGACAGAGGACGGAGGTGCGACACAAAGATCCGAAGACGTATGAGTATGGCTAAAGACGCATTCCAAAAGCTAGGCAGAGTATTACGAGACAGGAGGGTTTTGTTGGTAACAAAGAAAAAAATACTGAACTGCTGCGTGATATTTGTCCTCCTTTACTGCAGCCAATGTTGGACGGTCTCCTCAAAGATGAAGAAGTGACACGGGCAGCGGATTTATGGTTCTACAGAAGGATGCTAAAGATATCATGGACCGCTCCCTGTACCACTCTAGTAAGTACCTGTCTCCTCCTGCTTTCTTCTACGTTTACAAGAGACAGTTCAGGCGTGGTGGAGTACTCTTGTCATATTTGGACGGGAGCTCAAACCTAGATAGAGTCCAAAAGCGTTCCCGAGCCCTTGTGAGTGACGAATTATTCTCTACCCTCCAACCTCTCTCCCACATGCAGGATGTGGCAAGCCTTTTGCAGCTCTACTGCTACTTTCAGTGCTCGGGCGAGCTACACTTACTGGTCCCGCCAAGTCAAACCTTCATGGCAAGAATACGGCATTACACTTACATAGTAGCAAACCCCACCCACATTCCCTCCGTATTCTATCGGTGAGTAGTATGTTCCACTCGAGCAGCTTCTTTCAGCGATCCACTGCTCTGCGGGACCGACTCCCAGCAGGATATTTCCCCGATCACTACAATATTAACCTGTTCAAGACTAGGGTTAAATTGCCTCCTAACGTAAACCTCTACCTCGAGTAGCCACCCGGGCATTGGAAAGAATGAACCTTACTGTAATATACAGGGTGAGTCAAAATTATGTTAACACTAGCACAATTTAGTGCCTTGACGCACCTTTCACGCAAATCCTTTATCATACCCTGTAACCAGAAGTCACAAGATGTCAGATCGTTGGATAGGTCTGCCGCGATTTGGGAAACTTTGATCGAGACAAGCGCGAACAGTACGGGCAAAATGAGATGGGGCACCATTCTGTTGGAAATACTCTGCTCGTCTGATTTGTAGGGGTATGTTATCAATGGCAAACTCTTAGAGCATTTGTATGTAAGCATTTGCAGTCACCGTTGGAGTTGTAAAGAAATATGGGTCAATTACACCTTGGTTATGGAGTATGATAAAGAATCGCGTCTATAGCAAAACAAATTAGAGACATCGAAGGACTCAAGAATAAAATGTGTAATATCAAACATTCCCTGTGAAGAAATGTGTGTCAAGGCACTAAATTGTACTGTTGATCGCTGTTTTTGTACATCAATCGTGCTGGTGGACAGGTGGAGATTGTTCAGTAAAATCTGAATAAATGATTCTTCTCATACTAGTGTTAACATAATTTTGACTCACCCTATATATATATATATATATATATATATATATATATATATATATATATAATAAACAAATGCTCTATCTCCGATATTGAATACATCTTTCCCCATAAATATTGGAAATTTAAACAATATATATATATATATAACGTTGTAATAAATATGACGACAAAGATGAGGACAATAGTCCGAATAATGTAAATAATGTATATATATATATATATATATATATATATATATATATATATATATATTGTTCAAATTTTCAGAATTTATGGGGAATGATGTATTCAATATCGGAGATAGAGCATTTGTTTATATGTATATATCGGGTGAGTCAAAATTATGTTAACACTAGTATGAGAAGAATCATTTATTCATTCATATATATATATATATATATATATATATATATATATATCTTGCACACGCATATACACATACGCATCTTTCTCTCGCCCTCACACACACGCACACACGCACACAATCAAACACACAAATTAATCTATAAGCTTTCAACTCAACAGTATTACATTAAGGGATTTGTAAGAGAAATGAATACATTATAAAGTAATAAGTATGGAAATGTAATGTTGGTAAGTAATTAATATTTGTCTAAAAAAATTACACCGTCAAAGGCGAAAATGTCGAGTGTATAATTCAAGATAAATAATAAAATGAACTGAAATATATAGAAAGATAGCAATTTCTAATAATTTTTACTTATTAATTCGACATATTTTTATCACTTTAAATGTTATTTTTAGCAGATACCCATATTTGTGTAGACGCTCTGTTTCTTTTTGAAACAATATATTGTTTTTCGTCTATAGGCCTGAATATTTTAGAAATCATATTAAAAAAAAATCGAGCCTCCGAACCTTTTTAATATATTGATAGGATATTGATATTGGGAGGACGTTAGCAACACAACGGTTTAAATATGGGTGTGAATTCAAAGAAACAGGAATCATATGAAATCAAATTTTCTTTGGCAAACTTTCATATTTGTTGAATTAATGAAGCTATTTCCATCTGATCAATATTATTATCGAATTTATTTCGTCTTGATTTTAAGTCATTCAATCGCATGAATTAATATGGTTACTTTTATTGTTTCATATAATAAAATAATTTCATGTTTCATTAGTATTCTTCTTGACTGTTCCTGAATGAGCAAATTTAACACAATGACTTCAGTATTTTATTTACTAACTTACAAAAACTAGCAAAATGTATAGGATACAACCGGTGCGGTTAAAAGCACGTTTGAATTCCAGTGAGAGGTAACATAATTTTCAACGAAAGACAAAAAAAACAATAGACAAAAAAGTCAAAGAATGGTATGACAAAGCTGTGACAGCGCCTACCCACATGTCTGCATTGTTCTCTTTCTTTCCTGCTCTTTCCTGGTTGTGTTTGTAGAACGAACCCAATTGCTACAATCAAATAGAGATTCTCAGACGCAATTTTCCGCCATGACATTTCTGTTTCATCCGCTACTTGTCTTGTCCTGCTCCATCTTTTGTCTTTCATTGCTTTTCAACGGGTTAACCTTCTGACCTTCCGTCTAATCGTTCCGTACCTTACTTCCCATTCTACTTTTACATTCAACCGCATCCTGAATGCCTCTCTCCATTCACGCTCTCACTTTTTCTCTTTCACCCCCTCTCATTTTATTTTTAACTCACTCTCTATTTTTGTTTCTCCCCTTTTTAAACCCCAATCTGTGTCTATATTTATCTTTTTCTCTCATTTTCTTGCACTATTTTAAACCAAACTGATAATACATATTCAGATATTTCAATATCTACATAGTGGCACAACAAACTTAGCAACTTTTAATTACCAGTTTAAAAAATTACCATCCCGATTTTTCTAGAATCAGACTCTCTCTGTCTCTCTCTGTCTCTCTCTCTCTCTCTCTCTCTCTCTCACACACACACACACACACACACACACACACACACACACACACATTAACTGTCACTTTATTGTTCTAGACTTTTTGTTTCTTCTCTTTCCCTCTTTCTTTTTCTTTCGTTCTTTTTCTGTTTGATCATGTGTAACTATCACTATCATTGTCAACCCATGATGGTAGCTTTATTTTACATTTTTTTCTCTCATTCTTGCTCTATCTTTATATTTATATTTCAAACTTTTTTTACTCTCTTTCTCTTCCTTTTCTCCAGATCTTTCTCTTTTCTCTTCTCCTTGAAGACGCATAAACTCTAAATTCTGCGTGAGATGCAAACACGCAATGAAACTGATTTTCCAAGTCTATCAGCCCCCAAAAGAAATTGTAATAAAGCGCATACGTTCACTAAAATATGCCCGAAACAGAGAGTGACACGCGTGTATGGACACGTACACTTACATAGATAAAAGTGTCCATTTTTTAGCAACCTCTGGCGCTATAAACAATCTGCTTCATAGAAAAAAATCTTTTGTATTAATTTAAAACATGATATTTATATCGATACTCAGTTTCCGTTCAAACTTTTCTCGATCTTGTCTACATATCTTCCTAAATAATCACTTTATCAGTCTGTTATTTCATTGTGTTCTACATTAACATGAGGTGTGTATGTAGGCAGATATCTACTTACAGTGCCTTCTTCATTACACATACGAAAGTTTTTAGATGTTTAATCAGCTATATAGAATCTGTTGAATCGTATACAAATATAAAAACTTTCATTTCTTTACATGAGTAAAAAACATACACACAACTTTTAAAATACTAAATAAATAAATGACAAGATAGAAGATTGTTGCTACGCGTTCCATACATACATGCGCCTTCAGACAATGGAATAAACCTTAATGCTAATGAGAGGTCACTATTAGCTATTTAAGAGGAGAGACAAATTTCTTAAAGGCGACTTATAAGAGAACAACAATATAATTCGTTAATGAATTCGATTCTTACTGGATCCTCAGTGAATGTGAACATAAGTTAACGTACGTGACACTATTTAATAAATCGGACAATTACACTATCTGTGTTCATGTTAACTTCAATTATTTTTTTTTTAGTTATGTACAGTGATTTAAGTAATAATAAAATTGGGAAATGCCCTAAAAATAGCAGTTTACACTTAGTAGTGAAACCCGTCTAGAAAACCTGTATTTTCTCCTTTCCAGCTAACGATATTTGATTCTATGTAGTTGCACAATTTTACATGAAGATAGGCGTTTTGTTTGAGCAATAAATACCCTTATTCGAAATATATCGCTTGTCGTAATATATCGATTTATTCCAACTATTGTTCTTATCTGATTATAAAAAACAAAAATTATCAGAGCAGTACGAGCCTGTCGTGATAGCGTACGTCAAACTGAGATTAGATTTAAGTTCCCCTCCACATACACACACACTTTACTCCGCATTAAGCAAACTAACATTCTTCGGGGCGGTGGTTAAAAGTATTACATTCACCTAGTGATCGATCTCTGGATCAGTTAATAAAATCCACATAGTCTGGTTCAGTAGTAACAAGCAAGAAATGGCATAACAGGAAGAAAATAATAAGGAAAGAACCCATTGACATAATAACCGAAAAGGGATACTTGATAAACGAAATGATATAATATATATATAACAACCAAAGATATTAGAAGCAATTCGAATTGTGTAAATGATTATGTATGTGCTTTCTATTTCTATCTATATTCATAGGTTCTTTTGTTTCTCTTAAATATGTTGTAAAATTATATGTATAATTTATGGAAATGAAAAGTTTGACTTTTCTGCAAATCTGCATCAAACCCATTTGCACCTTGCGAGTAAAAATTATCCACTTGCTGACAAAACTCAAAGTATAGTATTGTAAGTAGTAATGTCGGTAGTTGCCATCAAAACAAGGGAGGAAACCCTAAAGTTTAGTTGTATTACTTTGAAAGGATTTAGATTACTTTGAAAAATGAAAGAAATCTAAAACACTGCTAAATGATTTTGTTGTCAAATATCGATTCCCTAGTCGACGACTATCGGTTAAATTCAACAATACAGATGAAGATAATCAAAAACTATAAGCAATGCTATAAAAAAACTTATTTAAAAAAGAAAATGGAGACAAAACGTAATAAAGCTACAAAAAATGAAAATACGAAAAAATATTAGAAACAGCTGACCGGTTTTCGTTTCTCTCTCATCGAGGAATTAAAATACTATGCAAAAGAAAGGGCGGGGAAAAGAAGATAAAATATACACGTGCATCAATAATGTATTGGCACACGTATAGTTATGCTATTAACAGATCTCTTAAAACCAAACAACCATTCTTTTTGTTAACAAAACTTTGGATTTGTTTGATTGTTGGGTATCAGCTTGATCTGTTCATAGTATAAATATACATGTCAGTATATTATTGATATATAATATGATATAATGTGTATTTCTTATCCTTATTTAAAAACTTTTCTCTTCTTTTTAAAAGATATCTGTTTTTATAGCAATGGTTAAATTGTCTACCTCAATAAGATCTTCAAAAATCAATAGCTGTATATCGATTAAGTGTGCAAAAGAACTTATTTGAAGATTTCTGTAGTTCTTATAATTGTTGTCTGACATTTTGAGACGATGGATTATCATTATTATACACGGATTTACTTGGAATAGCGTTTCCATCTTTTAGTGCTAGAACAAACAAGGTCGTATTTACCGAAGAAACAATTATCATATCAAGTGATCCGTGCTTTGTAGACGTCGCCTTAAACACTTTCGATAAAGCAAGCCTTGACTAAACGAAACAGGAACTAAAATTTGCGATAAGCTTATAATAGTTTCATCTGAACATTTCAAAATAAATAAACCTCTAAAAGAGTGCATTGCCACCGGACGATTAGCGCCTCACCTGAAATAACGGCTATCAATCTAATCTCACAAATCATAACTATTTTAGTGGCTTTAATCACACTAGATATCTCTAAATATATATCCTTATACCAGATTTCGCTAACATTAATAAATATGAAAAATAAAATAGTATTTTCTACATCTTTAAGACGATTCATTAATATATTCAACATATTTGTGACAACCAATGTCGATCATTCTTTAACATTCGTCAGTTTTAATTCACGAAAAAGTTAAAACATATTTTCTTAATTAAAGAGATTTCCATTTTTTCAATGATTACATCTGACGAGGGCTAAAGAATATTTCAGCCGAAACATTCTGTTAATAACAACTATACAAAGAAGAAATCTCAGTGTCCTATTCATGTTGAATACGAAGAACCTAGATGAATAGATCAAGAACTAAACGCTCCAAATTTTCCACGACGAGGAGAAGAGCACTACCAGAGTTGTGAATGTAACAACAAAGATGAGGATACAATCTGAGTAAATTCTGTCATACGTTATTAAATTTTAACCTTTTCCTTTAGCTAGTGTCTATAAATATTTTATTCATCAGTTATCTATAAACTGCATTGATTTTTACGATAGAAACAAACTCAGAATGACTCGGAAACTCTAAATCTTGCCAGTGGAGGCTGGCATTATACACGAATAGCAAACTGTGTAATAGTGAGAATTAGTGTTACATGGATCCAACTATGGTCGCCTAATATAAACGTGATTAAAGTACACGTGACATCACAATCTGTATATACTTACCTTCACACGTAAGTATATTTTATGTGTTTGAAATAAGATCACATCAGCTTGAGAAACAGTTCCTCTTTCTCTCTCTCTTTCTCTCTCTCTCTTTCTCTCTTTCTTTCTTTCTTTCTTTCTTTCTCTTTCTCTCTCTCTTTCCCATTTCTCTCACTCACTCACTCACTCACTCACTCACTCACTCACTCACTCACTCACTCACTCACTCCGCTCTCTCTTTTTCTATTTATCATTTGATATCCCTCAAAAGTCTATATCATCACCTCTTTGTCTATGCCATCCTTCTTCTTCTTCTTCTTCTTCTTCTTCTTCTTCTTCTTCTTCTTCTTCTTCTTCTTCTTATTCTTCTTATGTCATGATGCATCTTTTTATTTTATTTTTCTCTTAGGTTCAATTGTATCTAAATTTGGAATCAAATTCTCAGTCTATCACTTTCAATTTCCTCGCACTCATTTTCTCACTCACTCTGTAAAATTCATATACTCTGTTTATATCTTTCTATCTTTTCTCTCGTTCTTTATTAATCACTTTCTTTCAATTTCTCGCTTTCTAACTTCTCTTTCTTTTCTTTCTGTTTCACGCATTTTTTCTTTTTCTCTTTTAACCTTTTTTCTTCGTATACATTATTACTTTCCTCTCACCGACTTTCTTTGAATGTTTTTACCAATAGGTCTTACTCTCTTTTCATTCTCTTTATCTCTTTTCATTCTCTTTATCTCTTTTCATTCTCTTTATCTCTTTTACAATGTCTGTCTGTCTGTCTGTCTGTCTGCCTGCCTGTGTGTTTGTGTGTGTGTGTGTGTGTGTGTGTGTGTGTGTGTGTGTGTGTGTGTGTGTGTGTGTGTGTGTGTGTGTGTGTGTGTGCGCGCGCGTGTGTGTGTGTGTGTGTACGCGCACCGCGCGGAATGAAAAACTAGTCCAAATGCCAAAATGACATACTTCGGTGTTAGCGATCACAAGACAAAAGAGACTATTGTGTTGATTGGAACAATCCCTCAGTTTCAAACTTCAGTGGACGACTTCGAAGCGTGTCCCATTCATCGTGTAGTGGCGAAAAAATATACACTGAATTCACCAATCGGTAACCCGATCAAAAATGTCTCACACCTATTCACCACCAGTCGCAAGCGTCTTAGTTTTATTGCCTACTAAATGTCTCAGAACCAGAGTAGAAAACTCAAGCTTGATCTTTCGTACACTAAATTTATCTCACTTTCCCACTATTTCCTTTCTTTATCTCCACCACTCACCTTTCGCACTTTTTAAACCTACTATTACTAAAAATAGAGCCGTCTTTCTTACTATTTGTCTATGAATTTATTTGTCCGTTTTTCGCGATATCCGTGCTTGTGCACACACACACACATACATATATATATATGCACTCTCCGTCAGGATTCAAATCTTCGTACCACTTTGCAGGAGAAACCTTCGTTAGATCCGACGTACTTTAGATAGAATTAGACACGAAGGTCGTCGCCAATCAAGCAAGTTCGAATAATACTTTATCAGCGCAAATCCTTCCAGGATTCTCGAAAGTTCATTTCTCTTTAGTTTCGTATCCAAATGTAAACAAAGCAACTTCTAAAGAAGTAATGGAATTTTTTATTATTAATCAGACAGATTTTATGTCTTTAAATTTTATTTTTAGCGGAAACTCATATTTGAAAAGACATTCCATTTATTTATTAAAGATTAATATGATCAATGTTAACTATGGTGAATACAACAAAAGCAAAAATCAAAACTCCAGAAACAAGTTTGCTTGCCAACTTAAATGTCTAATAATAATAATAATAATAATAATACACGTATATTGGTTACACAATCAATATAATATTGTGCCGGTTAGTTTATCTCTTATCCAGTAATAGCTCGGTTAAATTTCATGTCACCACCAATACAACAATAAAACAATAAATCTGTCAAATATTTATCAATACTACAAAAGTTTTATATCACATATTAAAAAAAGACTACAAACACGAGAATATACAAGTTTAAAAAACAAACAACACAACCTAGATAAAAATTTCATTCGATTTAGTAACCCATTGTATTAATCGACATTTAAATGCATATTGATGCATTATTTGAAAAATCTGAAACCACGGCGCTTATCGACACATAGAGACGCGAAACTCGAAGACCACCAAAGAAATAAAATGCATACCTATAGACACAATATAATCCACACACTACAAATAATTTATAAAACTGAAAGCTGTAAGACACTTTATTCATATATATATATATATATATATATATATATATGTGTGTGTGGGGGGGGTGTAGATTGGGTAACATGGACAAAGGAGAAATGGTAAACCCTGGTGTTTTCTGATGAGAAAAAGTTTAATTTGGATCGGCCCGAAGGCTACCAGTGTTATTAGCATGATTTAAGAAAGGAGAAGCAGCTGTTTTCAAAAAGACCATTTGGAGGAGGAGCTTTTGCTGCGTCTGGAAAGGCTGATTTAGTAATGATGGATGGGAAACAAAACTCTGCTCGATATATCAATGTGTTGGAAAAAAAGTCTTGTCCCATTTATGAATCCTCTAGACACCAATAATGCCATTTTTCAACAGGATAACGCAGCCATACACACTTCTAAGCTCACGAAAGATTGGTTTAAGACAAAAAATATTGAAGTTTTGGACTGGCCGACTAAGTCTCCAGATTTAAACCCAATTGAAAATTTGTGGGGAATTTTGTCAAGAAGAGTATACAAAAATAAACGCCAGTTTGAATAGAGAGAAACTTTAAAATCATGCATTAAACAGTATTGCAATGAAATTCCATCTGAAACACTTAGAAAACTTATTCAGTCAATGCAAAATAGGTGTGTTGAAATATTACAATTGAAAGTGAATAAATGTAAATATTGAATTTTGTACAATTTTGCTGTTAAATACAAATTTTCAAAACTGTCTTATTTCCACCCTCGAAAACGTATTTTTCTTAATAACTTTTTTTGGTGGAAAGTTGTTATGAAATCGAATATGTATACTAATACCATCGGGTCTAGGTACCACACACACATTTTCAGAGGAATTTGTGCAGTAATAAGAAAATTATTAACAATTTCATGAGGTGTTTTATACTTACTTCCACCACTGTATATATATATATATATATATATATATGCACATACGCGCTTGAATATGTATATGTGTGTGTGTGTGTGTGTGTGTGCGCGCGCGTGCATAATTCTATGCTTATATACGTAAACATAGAAGCTTAGGAGAGCTCGATAATATTTCATGTCACCGGTGAAGATTGAACTGACTTGGAAGGAAATTACTAACGATAACAGACACAGTGATACATTGTTAGATAAAAGGTTCACACAAATAAGCTTAACTAAATAGATTAAAATATTTTGTTATGTCAACAGATGTTAGCCACATGTCCTACAATATGTATGTATGAAGGTATATTTACTTTCAGAGTGACAATTACAACCTCCGCACATATGAATACATGTTCATGCGTACTGAATATATATATATATATATATATATATATATATATATATATATATATATATATATTCACACAGACACTATCCCTCTCTCTCTCCTCACACACACACACACGCACGCACACACACACACACACACACACACACACACATATATATATATATATATATATATATATATATATATATATATATATATATATAGAGAGAGAGAGAGAGTTGAAATGTGTGAGAAAGAGAGAGATTGCAACAGAGAAATCGAGAGACGTACTGTCCGTAAATGATCTTATCATATTTCGAAGCAGCCGATCAACAAAGAACAATTTTCGACCCAGAAGTAAATATCATTGATATTTTTAAAGCTGATTGATTCGTAAACACACCCACGTATTACTTGACTGTTTTTGCATTTTCCTCACTGTTTAACCTTGTATTGGATGGGGTAGGTGCCACAGTGAAAATGAAACATGACAGCTAACCATACTGTATCAATCCCATCACTCAGGTGCTGTCTCAAAAGTTTAGTCCTTAAACGCCATCTGGGGTTAATCGAATAGCAATCTTGTTTTCTTATTCACTAAAAGGTTCATTATGAGGAGGTGATGATGTGATATTTAGAACAGAGAATATGGCTGGAACGAAAGTTATCTACTAATACGGCTATCAGAAATTAGCATTTGAGCTGTTAAAATACACAAAGTATAGGTTTTTCTTTGAAGAATTCAAAGTATAGAGTTATCTTCCTCTATGTGACGTGTCTCTTCAAGGCGTGAGCGATCATGGCTCTCTACAACTTCCTGTCCTGAGTAGTCCTTAGTAAAGTTTGTCTTTTGTTAGATTTCCTAATGTCTGTTCTACCATCCATTTACAAAAGCTTGTTATTTATGCGCTACATTCTTGTCTTGCCTTGAATTCTCTTATCAATCCAATCATGCTGTCCTTTCTGTGCCAACATGGGACATTAAGCAAGTATGTTGCTAACTGTCTCATCAGCTCGCACCCACATCCTACATTTGTTTTATTCTTAGGATCTGCAATTCGTGGCCTTGAATGCATTTATTCTAATGGTCTGATCCTATGCTACAAAAATGAATGACACTGTTTTTATCTTTAGAAACAATCCTTTACTCAAAGCTTCCTCTCAGGTTCAGCAATTGTCTTTGTCTGCTAAAAACAAAATACTGGCCATGAAGCTGTTTTTATTTTAACTTGTTATGCCGGTTTTCCTTTGCTACAATCACTGACTCAACATTTCACGCTCCAAAATCCCCATACATTTTACGCGCAACTGTCAGAAGCAATTAATGAGAAATCTTAACATAATTCTCAAGTCTTAGGACAGGCAATGGCACTTCTTCAACATTCATTAACCCTCTATATTCCTCCTTTCTGGAAATATACAGCCTATCAACATCAGTTCCGATTTAGAGCATTATGCATATTCATCAACTTACTCGTTCTTCTATCCATCTCTAATTTCGGATTATTCTAATCTAATAGTGTTGCAAAATAACGCAACAAAGAGATTGCGCAAGTATTAATACCTTTAATGATATTTCCATCACTTACTCTACTTTTTTTTTCTTTCAGTTTGCTTCACTTCGTTGGCCTGTAGAATGACAAGATATTTATAATTCTCTCCTTCTTTCAAAGATTTCATGATTTATCCATTCCGTAATTGTATTCCCTTGAACCCTTTCTCTCTGGATAATGAGGGTGGCGTATTTGTCAATGCAAAATTCTGTCCCAATATACTCACTGAACACACGATCTATCTGAATCAAAGGATCTAAATCCTTTTACACTTGGCATAAAATTCCAAGTCGTCCAGGAACAGAAAGTGGTTAATGTTTTGCCCATTACTAGCAAATTCATAACTACCTTCTACACTCCGTAGAAGGTACCAATGGGATCTGACACATAACACATAAGAGGTGAAAGTGAGTCCTCTTTGAAAATGTCTCTTTCCATGTGTACTTGTCCCGGTGACTCATAACCACATATCAATTTCACTGACTGTGATCGCATAATGTCTTCCAATAAAGCCGCAATTTGATTCGAAATGCCCAGAATGTCACGGCATTTTAGAATCCAGGAATGTACCACTATGTCATGGGATTTTCTTGTAGTCTGAAAATCCTCTAAGTGAACATAAATATTATCTGCTATGATAACAGTCATCAGCTTCCAAATTAATTGTAGGCATATTATTGTTCAATAGTTATCTGCTAACCTACCTCTTTCTTCATTCGTACCGTCCGGATGTGCGGTTTGATGTAATAGCGAAGAGCTGAGGTCGAATTTTAGTCGGATTCGCTACATTCTCTTACGCGCAAATACGCTTGGGAAAGGTATGAATTCATATTTTCTTCCAAGGAGTTGAATAGCAGGACAGACTTGGTCCTATAGCCTTGGTTGGCAACAAGTCTAACGCAGAAAGAAACGACACCCCACTGCAGGAAATCTTCTACCTAGTCAGTCACGAATTGAAAGAGACATGATTGCACAAGCGTGTATTACGTATCGACTGACCGTTCGACCAAGAGTCATCTACTCTCGACCATTACCATTACACCCACACAATATTGCGGGTTCTCACTTAGGTTTTCATGCATAAAATTCAGAAGTTCTTTAAGCCAATATCTTTATCTATAATCAGGACCAAGGGCTTTCCAAATTTCTTCCTCATCCTTTCATTTGTGATAACAATTCTTTCATGCTACCGCTCTTGTAAAAGTCATTCGTTGTGTTCTTTCTTTTTCCCCCAAAAGTTCTTCCAAATTGTCTGTACTCCATTTGGATCGAGTACCTTATACTCCTCAGTAGTGTCGCCATTGTTCAAGACTGTAAAACTTGGCTTGGTTGTTTTGCTTTAATTCTGTTGTACTTATTCTTCACAACAGTTAGTCGCTTTCTCTTGAGTTTATATCGTCTTTCTACTACATTTCTGTTTCTTTTTAACATTTCTTTTCTAACAAGGTGTTTATGTAGCCAAGAATCTGATTCAATTTTTTTAACTTGGCCTTCTTGGCCTTTTCTATCATCGACCCTTCTGTTTCCCAAATGACTTCTTTATTCTTATGTACTGCGCCAGCAAAAATTAAATCATTGTTCTGTGTGATATTAGACACTTGTGCCATCTCTAAAATCTTTTCAACACTCATCTGCAACCTATGTTTCTGAACTACTCTCAATGCCAATAGCCATTCTTTATGTCTACTGTCATTAAAATAAGCTGAAATAAATTTTCATGCGTCATAACGCATGAAAATTTATTTCAACTTTTTAAATCTCACTCTCTCTCTCTCTCTCTTTCCCTCTCTCTCTCATCATCATCATCATCATCATCATCATCATCATCAAAGACTTCACCTTCCTCAAGCCACCTTCACATTCATCAGATGAAAAAATTTCTGCGATACTGTTGTCTTGTTTCCCTTAATTAACACTGTCATTCTCTACTAAAACACAACAATCTCTCAAGTAAACAACCTCTCCATCTTCATTAATCTAAGAAACCAATCCTCTTCTCCAGATGACTCAAAAGCATTCCTTTCAATTGGGTTTTTCTGTCTGCATTTCAACCTTTCTGTTGATTTCTTCCGATTCCACTCTAGATAACCAGCCTCTTTCTAATAATATGCCACTTTATGATTTAAAAGTCTTTGCTTTTTTACATTGAACATGTTTTTCTCTTCCCAGATCATATGCATATTTTTTTCTATATACTGCTACTATTGGTTCACTCTATTTAACTCTTGAGACCATTTTCTTCTCCTCACTCTAACAGTAGTAGGATAACGACCGAACCAATCCTGCAGTACAGTTGGACATCTGCCAAGTGAGATACCTTCGTCATTGTTCCTAGTATCATTCATGCCGTTATTTTGATTTGACATTTCATTCATGGAGGTTAGTGAATTTAAGGTTTTACTACCATCAGTACTTTTATCGAGATACCATCTCTAAGGGGACCGCTAGTAAAGTCTAAAGAGCCCTTGTTGCCCATGAGACACGGTTATATCTCGCCGGACGTTAACTCAATATTAGAGAGAGATTCTTCTTCTTCTTATTATTATTATTATTATTATTAGTAGTAGTAGTAGTAGTAGTAGTATTGTAACATTAATTGTAGGTACCACCACAGATTCGCGATACGTAAGGTTTAAAAAGATTTTTAAAAATAAAGTATTTTTCCTGAAGCTTTTATTTTAGATTGAATTTCAAGCTAATAGATTATATTTATTTCCAACAAGCAAAATTGTTTACAAAACTAATTTAAATTAGTCAGAAGGAGTTTTCGTTTTGAAATTACATCGCTAAATTTAGTGGTATTTTTTGCTATCTTTCAAAAATAGAATATAATTTTCTGAAACTTTATTTGAAGAATGTTTACAGATTTTTAATTAATCTGATTAGAAACAAATATTATTTACTTTAAGTTTAAAATATCACAGAAATGCATGTTTTTTCACACGGCGGTGTTGACAGCGTGGCTGACAGACGGAATTTTACCTAATTTTGTTTTAGGGTCGATATATCTGCAAAAATTACTTGAGTAATATAAGGTGAGGGCCTTTTTTATATAATTTTTAACTGCCCAGCAATCTTAAAAAATAGAAATATATTCTCCGTAATCTAATATTTTGTTGAATTTTAAATTTACTATAGCAATCGCTCTCACTTTCTGATAATGTCCTGCTCATATTTACAAAAGTCGGCACGTTTATACACATACAAAGAAAAATTCAAAATGCTTTTAAAAATATTGGCGGTCACTAAATTGCAATAGTTTTTCCATTTATGATTAGTAAATCATTAAGTTTTTACTTAATAACAATATCACCCAACCGGGACAAATTAAGATAGAATTTTAAGATTTAAATCTTTGTAAATGATTATAATCAAAATTTAAAGAGGAATGAGAACAATTCTTGCAA
Organism: Acanthosepion pharaonis; assembly: GCA_903632075.3. Lineage (NCBI taxonomy): Eukaryota > Metazoa > Mollusca > Cephalopoda > Sepiida > Sepiidae > Acanthosepion > Acanthosepion pharaonis. The sequence continues at coordinate 444,305 of CAHIKZ030005409.1, read as the reverse complement.
AAATTCATTATTTATCGAAAAACTTTTCTTGTGACAATAGTGTCCACAATATAACTTATTCATTAAAAAATTAAAAGTTTTTCTCTAATTAAATAACTTCTTAGTTTTATTGCATTTTTTTTTTTTTTTACAATTCAGAGCAGATATTCTGTTTTAAAAAAAGAAATTGATGGTTTAAATTCTCAAAGAAGTTCTGCTTTTAACTAATATAAACATTAAGCTCTACAAAATTTAATTTCTCGAAATTTCATAAAACTAAATAAGTGGACGGGGTTAAATATTGGTAATATATTTGTAAAAGAATATATTTTTACCAAGATTTTCTAAAAAAGAAATTTTCTAAAATAATTTATTTCATTTGTGAATAAGTACAAAAATGTTTCATTAAAATCCGACAATTATTTGTGTTTTGCAAATCAATGTTTTTCACGGTAAAAAAAAAGGCGCTAAGTTTTCCTATACTTATCTTACTTCCCTCCTATTGACGAAAAAAAAAAAGATTTTAACGAAAATTTCGAACGTTCTGAAAAGGATAAAAAATATAATTATATAATCAAAAAATCTTTTAGTCTTTTGTCTTTTCTCGTAATAATAACATAAAGCTTTTGACTATAAAACTTTGTTTTTATTAAATCTGAGGTACTTTTTCATTATGGTATGCTAATTTTGTCGCAAATCAGTGGTTGTATCTAATCAATTGTTATTCGAGAAAAAACTAAGCAGCTAACGTCTTAAAATGTTAAGTAAATAAATAAAGATCGTTCACTTGTGTCAAATGAGAAAATATAGTGTATTTAAAATTCATAATAAAAATTATTTAAGTTACTGTGGCGAAAAAAAAGCACAGAATCACGTGCGTATTGGCAAATAAAAAAGGAAGAGGGGAGAAAAGACAAAAGCGTGACACCGTCGGTAACGTTTTTCATCGGGGGAGTCTGTCGGTAGTTTGATTGATCTGTTTTTGTTTGTTTTTTGGGGTTTTTTTTGTTTTTTTTTAGCCTGACGGGTCTGGTAAATAAAAGAGAAGTGAGGATCGGCGTCGGATTAGCTACATTCCCTGTGCGTGTTTGTTCCAGATGCCAGTCATTTACTTGGTATCAGCTACATTTTTATTGGCAAATATGCAGGTTTGCACAGAACTGGTCGATACAAAAGCTAAATGTCTAACAGGAAGTTTAACATTATATTAATCCCAGAGTTCGACTGATCGGCTTCCATTGTCGATTGGGTAGAAAAAGTAGAATTAGTGTTGTAACTTGAGTGGAGTCAAACAAATCGGACAAATTTTCATTCTTCGATTTACCGATGGAAACTTCACCGTATATAAAGAGTGCGATGAGTAAATTGTCGACATTTTATATTTTTAATTTCGCGCATGAGCGTTGTTTGTTTTTGTTTTTTATTTTGTCGATTGTGCACTATAATAAGGCCAATTAGGAACGGTGATGCAATTCCCTCCGTTAGAAATCTGGAAATGGCATGCTGTACTGCTTGGCATTCGCACCGGAAGTTTCAGTACGAACATTTCAGAGTGTCTGGGTGTCAATCTGAGATCTGAGGACAGTACAGAGGATTCGGAAAGAGTTTGATGATATATCCAGTCAATATCATGGTGTTTGGAATGATCTCTAGTGATGGCAACATTATGTCTCCTTTCATCTTCCCACAGGGTCTCTGACTCAAATGGAGGCCTATATCGTGTCTTGAAGAGGTAGTGCTGCTAGAAGACCCTATGTTTGGCAACAGGACTCTGCACCATGCCAAACAATCAGGAGAACCCATTCATGGCAACCAGACAATCTCTGCAACCACATAACTCCTAATTCCCCAGACTGCAACCCCTTGATTATTATATGTTGGATGCAGTTGTGTGAGAGACCAACAAAACTCCTTGTAACACCAAAGATGAACTTAAGGCAAGGATTATAGCAGCAGTCACCAAATTAAACAAGAATTGCAGGAGATTCCAAAAGAGTCTGGAGGCCGTGGTTGAAAGCTAATGGCGATTATATTGAATATATTTACTCATTAGTATTTCAAAATATTTTTGTATAATTTGGTAAAATCTATTAAAATGAGATCTCACTTTTATTTTCATTTTTTTTTTGCTTTTTATACAACAATTTATCCATCGCACCCTGTACACAAAAGCGAAAAAGACAAAGTCAGCGTAATCCAGATAAAAGAAACCTTGTTCATCGCCTTTGCAACAATTTCCTTTACAGCATACGAGCTGTTTGCGTGACAAAGTTTACAGTCAGGCGAAACGATCGATGCATATCTAGGAGAACTGAAGAATTTGGCTGTATTCTTTAGGGTGAATGCCAGAGCGTGGTTTGGCATGTGCTTTTGTGGCTAGAGTACCAGAACACAGGAAGCATCTTCTGCGTTCATCCTCCAGAACACGAACGATTATGAAGGTCGATGGACCTACATCAAGACCAATTTATATCAGTTGCGAATTTATATCAATTGAATCTCTCGCATCAGACAATAAATGCAGCGGCCAAAATCATCTGAGAAAATATTGCATGAACAGAAGGAAAATTGAATATTGTGTTGACATGCAGCTATCAACGTTCCGGAATGGGTCATTTATCAAGAAACTTATCAGAGGAAGACTGATCAGGGGATCCGCACTAGTTTCTTCCGCTACTCAGATATAAATACGGCGTTAAACTTAGTCAATGTTAAACTCGACGAAAAATGGTGTCATCTCTTACTGATTCAGGCTGCTGTTCTCACCTGATTGTAAATGCAGAATGGTGCTGAAAGTGGAAAAACCTCATAAACATAGTGACAATCGACGGCAAGTCACGAGCATTTTGTGGGGTTTGGACTTTCGGTATTCGTACTGAAGATGGCGACTCGACCAAGGTCAGCGTCCGAATCATGCACAAAATGCCGTTTGGATATGGCCTATAAAGGTATTGGGTGACATCAACATCATGCCAATCGAAGCAGTGAATTTCACCAACAGAGAAGCTCCCCTGCGCGCTGCGCTCCGAATCGATGAGCCTGATTTCCCCATAAAGTGTATATAGACTGCTAAGTGAAAATGGAAGAAAGGTGTGGTGCCGACTCAGTTGTGAAACAGAATTTCTGAATAATCCATACCCAATCATGTTAAAGACGTCTACGAGCAGCAACTCCAAACTTGTGTTGCCTACGGCTGGTTCATACCATATATTGAAGAGAAGCTATAACCACCCAAGGACATGATTCCTTTGACAGACTTTGTACAGCACAGTAAAGGAAAGGTACGCTGAGTAATGGATTATCGCGAACTCAATGAAGATGTTGACGCATCCACAGCAAATGCCCATGATTGTGCAACAAAACTACAAGAATGGTATCCACAAAGGGTGAACATAGCTTGATTTAAGGAAAGCACACCTGCAGGTACAAGTTCATGAATCATTCTGGCCATATGAGATCGAAGGAAAACGATACCGCCTAACGAGATAAGTATCCGGCCTTAATGTGGCACCCGTGATCTTGAAATCTATCATCAACAAAACGGTATCGTTGACAATTTGTACCTCAATTGTACATCAATGAAAACGTCACAGCCGCCACGACGCAAGTACGAAAGAAACTAGCACAATTCGATCCTGTGTTCAAAAACCTCAGTTAAAGGAGGGTACACTCTAGAAGCCTGCAGGTGTCAAGGTGACCTGAGATGGAGGAAAAGGAGCATGATTGCAGATGCTCCTGAAGTGAAGACGTGGCGAAATATATTTTCCCTGTGCGAGAAGTCGGACATCTCCTTGAGGTGAGCTATCGCATGTGCGTGAAACTCCTACACAATCTATGGACAACAACGGACCGCGTGCCACGCCACATCAAGGATCCCCGTCCTTTCCCTGGCTCAGATCTATCAACAAGTACTGAAAACGATGCAGATGGGAGTGAGGACGAGGAAATTTTGGTGGGTGTGCAAGATGAAGACAACCAGACGGACACCAAGTTACTCCAGTAAAATCAACCGAAAACAAACTGGAGGAGAATGCACTACTCCCAACTCCCGAGAAATACGCGAAGGAATAGACCTGATATACGCTGACACATATATGATCAAGGGCGGCGAAGACTAACATGCTCTGTTACGGAAAAGACACCGAATCGCGCATATTAGCCGAGGAAAAAGGAAGGAAAATGGCAAAAGGGTGACGCCAGCTGCAAAAATTGTTTCCATCCGGGCGGTAATCCAATGATCCGGTTTTTTTCCCGATGGATTTAATAAATAAAAAATACTTGTAGCCAAGGAAATATATGAGAATCGGCGTCGGCGTTAGCTACGTTCCCTGCAAATGTTTGTTCCGGGTGCCAGGCATTTCCGAGTAGAATTTTTTTTTTTTTTTTTGTCAAGTGTTCACTGCAAGAGTTCGCAGAGAACTGGTTGATAGAAAAGTTGAATACTAACATTTACATTAAATATATGTAAAGCATCCAGTTAATATGATAAATAAACAAATGAAGAGCATGATAATTAGATAAAATAGATAACACAATATAAAACATACAATTAAATAAACTAATATAATAAAAACTAATCAATAATAAATAATAATAATCACCACTTTCCTTATTTTCTGTAAACTTCATTATTAGAGCGATAAAAACATGTCTGTTTACTTTAACAACCAGCATACACATTTCTTCTTCTTCTTCTTCTTCTTCTTCTTATTATTATTATTATTATTATTATTATTATTATTATTATTATTATTTCCTTTGATTTCTGTTGTATGCACTTCCAAACCCCAAACATAGACCTAAGGCTTCATGACAACTTCAAATGATCAACTTTACTAAAAAAAAAAAAATCGCACACATTTCACATAGATAAAGCTGTTCGTAATGTTTGAGCTGTACTTGTGAGTACAATCTTTCTTTAAGGTATGGGCTACCAGGAATCACTTCAATGAGTCTATCAGAAACTTTTCCAATCAATCCAAGGTCTCCAAATACAAATGGAATTATTGATGTCCTCTTGTGCCACATTTCTGAGATTTCCACTTTAAGATACTTGTATTTTTGATAGTTTTTCTTCAAAGATTCATTACAATCTGTAGGGAATACCATGTCAAAAAGAAAGTACATTCTGTTTTTTATGGTCTTTGATTTCAATGTCTGGGCGATTGGCTTTTTATTATTATTATTATTATTATTTGTTATATTTTCGTATGTTTAATCGTTGGTTTGTGGCATTTTATGTTAATCATTGGTTTGCGACATTTTATGTACATCATGGCTAGTTCGTCTACTTCTTTTTAGACATGTTCATGTCACATGGAATTGTGTGAGAAAACTGTTTATGCGCGAATGTTATCAGAGATCGCTCTCTAAAAACACGATCTTTAAAACACGATCATCACACATTCTTGCTAGCGGTGAAGATTGTTGGAATAGCAATTAAATCATGGCTTTATATTTTTTTTATATTACTTGTATATACTTTTTTTTCAAACAGGTTTATATTGTCTTGCAGGCAGAAAATACTTATGTCTGATGCGTATATGATATCTTGTGTTTTACTGAACATAGGTGAACGAGAGAGAATGTATACTAAATGTTGTTGGGGTTGCGTTCATGCTTTTTTAGTTTTGTGAATCTAATATTTAGATGCGTTGCTGACCGAAAGCTCCTGTGTGACCAAATCGGTTACGGACACGTCAAGCTAAATGACGCCTCTGTATAGGATACAGGTTCGAATCCTGTCGGAGGACGAATATTTTCTGTGAAAATTTCTCGGTCATTCAGACCGGTAAATGTTGTTTAATACTGTTTATTATAAACAGAGCATTTACTTAAATATTTGTATCTATAAAAAGAATGTATAAACATAAAAATGTCTTAAAATATATATATATATTAAAATTAAATGAGACAAGAACTGCACTGTAACAGTGAGAATCACTTTTATTTCCCAAGTACTTTCCATCGCAGTAAATGAGCGCAAGAATCGAGGGTAAATAAAGATGAAAAAGTTCTACAAGAGACAAGTTTAAGGAAAGTAGCTCATATTTCAAAACATTTTCTAATTGAGACGTTTACTGAAGCAAATGTTGACTAGAGTTTAAAATTATTAATTTTCTCTTTCGATATATTTTTTCCGTAATTTTAAATAAATGCATCCTTAGAATTGATGAGGAGGAACAAAATGGTCAGGAAATACTTCGAATCCCACAGGATAAACTACAGACTTTTCTTGGCTGTCGATTTCAGAACGCGAGAAAAGATTATTTTTATTTTCAATTTCTTTTCCAACTTAACCCTTTTTTAAACATCACTTTATTATGTTCTTAGCCTCACTTTTATTTGAAACATAATATGAAAGGTTCACTTATTTTCATCCTTTTTTTAATAATGTCATCGATGCAACTTTGGAAACAATCTCTTTGACTTATAAATACACACTTTCTTTTGAAAATATTCGATTTAGTCCTTTTCTTAAGTGTGTGTGTGTGTGTGTGTGTGTGTGTGTGTGTGTGTGTGTGTGTGTGTGTGTGTGTGTGTGTGAAAAAGGGTCGCTGAGTGTGTACACGTGCGAAACAGCTGGCCCACCCGTCATCCTCATTTACCGGAAGAATAGCTTGTCGGCGCGTGGGCGAATTGTCAATCAAAGTCCGGATGTTGGAGGATTACATAAGCTTTGTCAGGTGGCTGACACACATGTACGAATTTATGGATCTAACGTGAAGTAATACTGCTAGAGAAAATCACACATGATCAGCGTCAGCATGACAATTTCTTTATCGTTCAAGGTAAATAATATGAACAGACTGTGATAGATAGATAGATAGATAGATAGATAGATAGATAGATAGATAGATAGATAGATACAGACAGACAGACAGACAGACAGACAGACAGAGACTATTATCCAGAGATTTTTTTTTCTAAAATGAATTCTATGTAGTGTTGGTTATCATTTTATTTTAATTGTCAAGCAAGAAATAATAAATTAAAATTGATTAAATGTTTTATTCGTTAATATTAAAATATGTAAATTTTTTGAATAGCTTTCCATTCCCGCAGACAACTTATTTGAGAGTTAGTGACTAATTTTCAAGGATTTATTAACTAATTTTTTTCATTCAAATTTAAAATGAATTCTTGTAGTTATTTCCAAAGTCTCAAGCTCATTGTCCTTTTTTGTTTCTTTAATGATAGTTTACCCAAGGACCACTCAGCAACTGAGTGAGATTGTAAGAGAAGAGAAAGGGGAAGTGAGAGAATATTATGAGGATAGATATCGTTTGAATCTAGACTTAGAGAGGACAAGCTTATCTCCCGGTGGTGATGAAATGTTACGAGTTTAGTTTTGAATATATTGAATGATATCGTCCAGGCTTTTCCGCATTGAGTTGTGAGTAAGGTCAGATGTTTGATCAGCTGCTAGGTTCCTGTTATCAAGATATTTGGAGGTGCACCCATACATCTGCTCTTGAGCTCACGACCATTGGATGATCGTAACAGATGTTTAACAACATGCCTAACAGATGTCTGTCCACTATGCCAGCATTCAGAATGACATGTGTGGTGTGTTTTTACGATTTTTTAAACTAAATTTCAGTTGGTTTCGACATTTTGTTATCATTGCGGGTTCGTGAGACTTTTAATAATTTTGCATTTCATTTTTTAAATGAGAAATTGCGAATATACTTTATTTCGTACTATCCTTATAGATACAACGTTTCGTTCAAATACCCACTGGACATCTTCAGATGTTCATTTGATTGATATGGAACATTTGCTGATTATTGTTATTTTTGTCTCTTTGATGCCCGAAGATGACCAGAAGTCACTTGGCCGAAACGTTAGACCTAAATAGCATCTATAATAATCATGATGACAATAATAGTTCGAATAAACATTGAAATTGTCAATTGTATATTGACAATTTCTCGTCTCAAAAAAACAAATACAAAGCGTATTTTCTCTAAGAGTTTTAGACTTTATCTAAAATATAAAATTTGGTTTATGAAGACAAAAGGAACCGTCCGATTTTATTGTTCTTTTGATTTTCTTGGAATTATCTGAAACGTGTGTATATGTGTATATATGCGCACACGAGTTCGTGTGTACTTTTGCGTTCGTGCCCCCATGCGCTCGTCAGCGCGGATATATATATATATATATATATATATATATATATATATATATATATATATATATATATATATATATATATATATATATATGGGGGTGCGTGTGTGTGTGTGTGTGTGAACATGCCTTTTCACCGATAAAGTAATGAGATGTTTGTTTTTCCCTTCTTTCTAATGATAATGAATTGAATCTTACAATTTATATCAAAGCCGCTTTATTAGTCACATAGAAAATTAACTCTTCGAAATTCTACGGTCTGCTTTTTCTTTACTTCACCTACCCTCTACAGAAAACATTAACTCGTTTATAACAAATTCAAAATATTGCTGGTTACGTCAATTATATGAAGGGTCATTTAAATTTAATGTGAGCAAACTGAAAACAATCGAATTAGATGAAACTTCTAAATTATTTTCATACTTACGATGTTAGTTTAGCTTTTGCATGCCTAGCTTGATCGTCCTACATTTTGAAATAACACCGAACGAAGATAGACAATTTTCCTAAGGCCATGTTGAGGATTTCTACTTTTGAATGGATAAGTATTTCAAATATTCACACAACCGCAAAAAGTTTCTTAATGTGAACAGATGCCAAAAGAAATGTTAGCCACTTTGGTCTTTTCCATAAACAAGATATAGTCGTAAATCTACTCTTTTGGTCCAATGGAGGGGGTACTATTTATTTATTTATATGATAACCAAATATTTTTATTTCCGATTTATTTACTTATTTGGTTCGTTTGTCAGAAGGTGAAGGAATATCACTGAATAACAAATAACAAAAACTAAAAAAAATATTAAGAGTTTAAAAGCTCTCAGACAACAAATAATACTCTATCAATTCGTGATAACTTATGGTGGAATTCGAATTCAATTAAGATTTGCAGTCTAGTTCACCAGAGAAAGATTACCCTTGGGTTACAGAAAGCATGATATGACCAAGTGACTCAATTTGATATTCTGAATATTATATTGATATTTTGAATATTTGTTACTATGAACTAAAATCCCTAGGTAATCCAGTATAAATTAGTATAGTCATGTTATAACTGTTATCTACAAACAAACAACACGCGTGTACATCATATTGTACAGGTATACGACAGTACAATCTACTTAGAAAAATTTAAGTCTTATTTCAGCCTTCGAAATCTCGACTTCTACGATGACTTGTCAAAATACCGGTATCGTAGGAGGATTTATCTCAATCAAAGTACATCAACGATGAAATAAAAATAGTTATTATCTAAGAAAAAAAGAGAACATTTCTCATAAATAAAGCAATAATAAACTTCTAAAAGACGCGAAAAGGGCAATAAAATAAAATATATACAAGAACATCAATTAAATTATATGAAAGTTGAAAAAACGGAGGCAAAAAAGAAAGAAAACTGTAGGTAAAAATGTCCATAAAATCATAAGACAAAAATGGTTTCGGAGTAAAGAAAAACTTCCAAAGAATTAAAAAAAAATGAAAACGATGTGAACATAACTTTAAAAAAAAACATGGAAGAAAATATGATGTACCAACAAAAAGCTATAAGAAAATCTAAAAGAAGAAATGAAGTATCATTAGTGAAATGAAAGAAGGAACCAATAAAAATGGACGAATGAAACCAATAGAGCCAGCACGGGAAAAAGAAGAGAAAGAGAAATGGAAGAGATAATAGAATCGAAAGAACGAATGCAGAAAGAAAATAAAATACTGAGCGACATTGAATGATGGTGCGTTCAAAAAGCATACCCTAGCATAATTCCTGTGTCCGCCAAGTGCAACATTTTTTGGTATATTTTGACGGCGTCTCTCCCTGTATCTCTTTCCCATCGACACGTGCAAGCAATCCAATTGGTCGTCGGAGTAGGAGCTCAAAATTGTTGCCGACACACAGCATGCCGCCTTCCCATTCAGATGTTTCGATGTTTGTGTATCACTTGATCACGGCGCACTCACTGACTTAGTTTGTGCAACTGTGGTGTTCGCCAGGGATCACTGAATAAAAATCTTTCCGTGCGAACGCACGTACACATGTTCGCATACATAACTGTATATGTTTGTGTGAGGGTGGAATTTTCTTCATTCGATATAGCTTCCAATACACACACACTGCTTGCTAAAAGTGTCATTACCAGAGGATCTGTGGGCTTAATGCAAAATGGATGGTTTTATCCGAAAAAAGGCACCTAGACTGAATAAAAATCTGAACTTTAAAGTCACCTTCGCGCTTTGCAATAGTGAGACAGTGGAATCATACAATGTCAAGCAATGATGGAACTCGGAAAAGAGAAAGCAGGCATCATATGTTAGTGTACGTAGTCGTATGTGCATATTTTGATTCAGGTGTATGACACCAAATATTGGTAGCGCTATACTGTATATTGGTATGCATAAAGTGTAAATCAGTTTTATTCAAACTATTCGATGTCATTAACCAGCAAAATGTCGTCCCTGCGGGGGGGTATTAATAAAACATTCATAGTAATGTCATTGGAGAAAATATATGAATATATTAAAAGATATATTAAAAATATATTTGTAAATTAATATCTATTTTGTAAACAATGATGTAACATTACAAAGTAGTAATAAAATACATGCAAACGTTGTAGCAAAAGTATCAGAAACATGTTGATAACTAATAAAATGACAAATTATAATGTAGATAATAAATTTAATAACAATGATAAACATTGGGCATATTTGTAATGTGAGAAAATGGGCCTATTTGTTTCTCAGCTAATCTTGGCTCAGTTGAAGACAAAAGCAAATACTTTTTTGCATTTTGTTTTAATGGTACGTATAACTTGAGAAAACAGACTTGATAATGAAGTTATAGCTAAAAGGATTTCAAATTAATTACAGGAAAAGCTCAGGTATTTAAAGGTTTACTGTCAAACTATTAAATAAAAAGGCACGCTTTTTAAAATAATAATCAAATATTTTTCAGATAAACTTTGCATAATGAATATATATATATACATAAACTGCATAATATATATATATATATATATATATATATATATATATATATATATATATATATATATATATATATATATATAATGAGAAGCCACGTATACTTTCTTAATATGTATATATAGAAAAAGTTTCAAATTAAAAATTATAATGTTTTATTTTATGAAAGTATTTATTTATTTATATATATATTTGATATTTCAAATTGTCCTCAATTTTTTTCATTAAAATAACTGTTTGTTACAAATAAATTAAAATTACTGTTTTTTGGCAAACAACTTCATAACGCAGACGTCACGTGATATGGAACGTCACTGTTCAAATATTCCTAACTTAAATCTAACTGTCATAAATATTTTTTTTTACAATTTTTTACTATATCTAAAAAATTAAACTATTGAAATATTTATAAAGATTTAAAACACCTAAGTCCCTATTCAACTGCAATTTATTGTATTTAATTTTAAAATCAATATGTTTCTTTTTTCTGCATGTGAATGTGGAAGTAAAAAGGAATCTATTAATAAACATTTTTATGAATAATTTCAATAGGTTGAAAATTTAGCTTTATAAATTGTTTCAATAGCTTAGATATAGTAAAAAATATTTTTAAAAATATTTATGACAGTTAGATTTGGTTAGAAATATCTGAACAGTGACGTTCCATATCACGTGACGTCCGCGTCTCGCGAAGGACGCTACTTGCCAACAAACAGTAATTTTAATTTATTTGTAACAAACAGTTATTTCTGATGAAAAATTGAGGACAATTTGAAATATCAAATATATATATAAATAAATAAATACTTTCATAAAATAAAACATTATAATTTTTAATTTGAAACTTTTTCTATATATATATATATATATATATATATATATATAACTTGCATTATAAATATATATATATAAATTTCATAGTATATATACAGTGTGCCGCAAAATTAACGCCCTTTTTATTTATTAATTTTTCTTGAACAAAAATAAATAGCAGTAGTTTAAGAAAATTTAAATATATTGTCACATCAAAAGAACATGGTTTGATATGATTATTTATCCCACACCCAAAAAAAAGGGCGTTACTTTTGCCGCACCCTGCATATATATATATATATATATATATATATATATATATATATATATATATATATGTATATATATATATATAAAGAAATATAGCTTTAACATACGATATATTTATGTGATTTAAGTGCTCAATATCAGAGATAGAGCGTATGTAAATATAAAAGTAAACATTAAAGTCAACACCCAGAGGCGACAGTCTGTTTCATGCTAGGTGCAATCGTAAGGCTGCATGTGGCCTAACGATTGCGTTTAACATGAAACATTCTGTCGCCTCTGATTGTTGGCGTCAATCAATGTTCAAATACCACACTACCAATACCACGCTCGGTGTGTGTGTGGGGGGGGGTCATAGGGGGCTGAGCATCGACATGTTTTTATTCAAAAAGACACTTTAGTTTTCGATTTAAATAGCAACATAAATACTCTGTTAATGTTGTTTTCAAACAAATCAAACTGAGATAAAATTCATTAACGTTTTTTTCAAATTATTATTAATAAAAATGTAAATAAACTGAAATTAAGATATATTTAAACGTTTAATTAGTTTTAAAACAAAAACTATAGCGAGAATTCCTTCTTCGAAAAATAATTATTTTCTATTTACTATTTATTTTGGAGAGGAATTTAGATTTTTTAAGTAAATAAAGTTTAACTTTTAAACATTATATTAGCAAATACTTCTATGTAAATGAATTTAATTATTATTTTTAAAGAGTAAAAGCAAGCAAGATACAACTGCCCTTTAAGGTAATACTGAGTCTGTATATACAGACAAACATCTCATCAACGAACTAATAGGGTCTGTTAAAGCCGATCGTCCGTAGATGGGAAGGGATTATATTTTAGTTATAAAGCCACTATTGTGACTAATAGTAGTTATGATCATAATGTAATTACTATAAACATGTACATATGGCATAAATTAAATATATACTAATAATGAATTTTTCATAGTTACTTTCTCAAGCACGCGCTAATGTGTCGTACTTTCCGTCTTTGTTTACAATTGGAAGGCAGATACCAAGCGGTCACTTTGAGAACTAATACTACTAGTTTCGCTAAGCCCGCAAATTTTTTAAATACATCGCTGACGATTTGAAAGTTTTTTGCCTGCAGATTATTTTTTATTTTGCCTGCAGATTTTGTCCGTTGAGTCCGAAGTCCGTTGATTGGTGGTTTGTCTGTATATTTTTTTGTAGCCGGACACACACACACACACACACACACACACACACACACACACACACACACACACACACACACGTACGCACGCGCGCGCGCGAATATTTGAATAAGTAAATTAATCTTTTTGTCAAATAATTGTATTTAATATTCTTCTACATTTAAATTTACTTTGTTGCTTTAATGTTCATTTTCTAAGTTACACTTTTATTTACTGTGAAAATAAATTCATTGATAATAATAATCCCCTCCAAATAAAGAGTAAATAATTATTTTTCGAAGAAGTAAGGCTCGCTATAGTTTTTGCTTTAAAAATGATTAAATTAAATATGTTTAAATATATTTTAATTTTGTTTATTTACTTTATTTAGATGTTAAAACAAAAAAACTAATAAAAAACTGCCATATAGAAGATAGATATGTATGCATGAAAGATAATATAACCTTTTATAATGTTGCATTATAGATATAGTCCCATATATGAAAACAGAATCATGTGAGACTGGGTTAAGTACAAATATCTCGGAAAAAGTCGTGTTAAAAAATATAAAAACACACACACACTCGAATATTTGCTCAATTTCGTGTCCGAAACGTAAACAAAGCAATTTCTAAAGAATTAATTCGTAATCGATATTTTTACTATTTCAGGCGTTATTTTTAATGGATACCCCTGTTTGAACAGACTCCACATTTTCTTGTTTTTTTTGTTTTGTTTTGTTTTTGTTTTTTTACATTGTGTATTACGTCTATCGGCCTGTGCACTCAAGAAACCTAGATAAAGAAAAGGAACTCTTCGGCAGATATAAGATCAGCAACAAAAAATATCAAGCTTCAATAAGGTTTCCCTGTTGCGCACGCACACAACACACAAGCACACACACACACACACACACACACACACACACTTGTGTGTAGATTTTGTCCAATGAGATAAAGTCACCATCATAGATTAAAACACAGCTTTTATATATAGGAAAAATACTGCTGACAGTATATTTGAGCATTAATTGTTGCATTAGGTGGTAAGAATTCAAAATGGAACTTTTCCAAGTTGTTGAAGATGACGATGAACAGTTTTATGGTTTGAACTGAGAACCACTGCCAATTCCTCAACTGATAAAGCAGGGTTTTCTTCAAGGGCTGCTTCAAGAAGCTTTTCATCAAATTCAACTGGACATCCGGTTCGATCTGCATCTTCAAGGGTGAAATCTCCACCTCTAAATTTTGCAAACCATCATTTTTCATTCACACATTTCTCTCCATAAACTGAGTGAGTGTTTATAGCCGCTTCGGCTGCTGAGTTTCCTTTCTTGAACTCATAAAGCATTATGTGCCTCAAATGATTCTTGGGTACTTCCATGTTAGCAGGGTTTTAATCAAACAAAATTTAATTTTGTTGTTCTCTGAAATAAAATTTGATCAGTTTAAATGCATCTAAATATAAAAATAATGTTCAGCTCCGTTAGACATTATAAAATACTCTTTAAATTTCGTTAAAATTCGGACAGAACTTATGGGATGACCTGATACTGACTTCCACGGATCTAAGGTTTAAAACTTTCCAATAACGTGGTAGGTTAATATTAGAATGAGATAAATTTTGTCAACTTAAATAATCAAAACTATTTATAGGAGTCACAGGTTAATATTAACAAATATTATATTAACCTTGAATGCATTAATAAAATGGAACAAAGTTTTTTAGCTTCTAAGAATACCAATAACGAATGAGAAAACGAAATTGTATAGATATGATAAATAACAGCAACAAACCTCTATTTATCAACATTCGCACATAAATTCTATATTGGCATTTGTTAAAAACACTGTATGAAAAGTTTCTGGAAAAATGTTGAAAGTTTCTGGAAAAATGTTGAAAGTTTCTGGAAAAATGTTGAGTTTTAGTTTTGGTTTTTGTAACAGAAGGGAGGCTTGTCCAGGTACATACGTTTAGAAAGGAATACAGTTAAATATTGGTCATAATCTTTGACTGGCAGAATGTGTGCATTTTGTAAGTCGCCACGGTAACAAGTGTTTTTAGCAAGTGAATTTGCCAATACTTTCTGGATGACTATCAGTTCATGGAAAACTAAACAGAACCATTTTGATTAGCTAATCATTTTGTCTAAATGAACACAAGATGTACTCTACGACGTTTGCTGAGATGAGATGAAATCGGCTCAAGTGAAACCGATTTTTTTTTCATTTTCGCCGAGAAACAAGGTGCAAGCGTTATGTCTATTTTTTTAGAGTTCTCTGGTTGGTTGCTTATTTTGTGATGTCACATCAATAGATCAATTTTTTCTGTAGATATGTTTGTGCATTGCCCCAAGAAATTAAATAGCTGAATGCAAATTAAACTTTAATGAAATTTGTGTACAATTCATCAATATATATATAATTGAATATACTAAATATTTAATTTCCCTCATCGAATAAAAATGGGTTTTTCATATAGACAAATTCCTGGAGATCAATATGATTGTCAATACTTAAGTTTTAGTGAGATTGGGAAACTCCTAAAGTCAAAGTTTATTTTTAATATAACTTCACTTTTCAGGCTCCAAATTTGTGTGGAAGTTCGGTGACGTCTTTACATATATATATATAGTTTTAAGGTGTGCTATATTTATGGGATAAAGTGCTCAATATCAGAGATAGAGCGTATGTAAATATAAATATAAAAGTGAACAGTCAAGTCAAGTCAACAGTCGACAGGCTGTTTCATGCTGGACGCAATCGTCAGGTTTATATATATATATATATATATATATATATATATATATATATATATATATATATATATTTTTTTGGAACAATAAGAAAATAAAAAATTAAAATCATTAGACACACTGGGTTGTAGATTAATATTCTTTCGTTTTTTATTATTATTATTCCATTTAGATTCCTCGACTAGTTTCGACCGAAATGGCCATCATCGGGAGGAGAAATATTTCTGCTTGCTGTTGGCAGTGAACTACAGAAATGAATGTCTTTTGTTGGAGAAAATGAACTTTTGTCTGTAGTTTTCATTTGTTTTTTTATTTTTTTATCTTTTTCACATGAATCTTTTAACATTCCTTGTGTTGGTCAAACAGTCTCTTTTAAGTTGTTATTTGAGATAAGAACTGGATAGATACATTTTATCCTGAATTCTCTGGTCAGTTTGACAGTTTTATTGGACCTGGTGAGAGGATGTGTCTCTGTTTAGTGTTTCTGTGTGTGTTATTTGGTTCTTAGGGAGTGAGTGAGTATGGTGTGTGTACGTGTGTATAATCGTGTGGGTGAGTGTATAAGTGTGAGGCCTCCATTCCTCCGTAAGCATGTCTGTCTTGTGTGGGTGAGAAATGTGGGTAGGTTTTGATTTGTTGATTGTTACTATTATATATTGTTAAATTTATGATTTAGCCCGGCTGGGTATTGTGTTTTTAGACGTTGTATTCACTTATTTTCATGGGACTCTAAAATCTTTCTAATGTTATCTGCTCTGAACTTTTCTATTCTCTCAATTATAGTGAATCTGGCATGGGTTTTGAAATCGTGTTTTTCTAGGCGGAAATGTTGTTCTACAGGTAATAACTGTTCATAGGGAGTCGATTTAATTCGCTTACGATAATTATTAATTCTGTAGTTAAAGGGCCATTCAGATTTTCCTACATATTGTTTCTGGCATAGTGTGCATTCTAGGAGGTAAATTATGTTTTGACTTCTACAGTTAGAATCGTGGTAGATTTTGAAAGTAGATTTAGTGATTGAGCTAGTGAATGAATTCGTGTTTTTAATATGGTTGCAACATAAACTTCTTTTGTTGTTACATGGTTGGGAAAATCCTGTTGTTTTTGTTCTCAGTTCCTTACGGATTACCTTGTCCCCTGAAATGTGGTTACTACCTATGATTTCTTTTAGGTTCTTAGGTCTACGATATGCAAGAAGGCCGGGTTCCTTAAACAATATTTTAGGTCTGGTTTGAGATGTAGTATTTCCCAGCGACGTTTGATTATTTGGGATAGTGGAGGCAGAGTGGGATTGAAAGTGGTTACTAGAGGGATGCGGCTAGATTTATTTTTAATCTTGTATATTAGGGTGCCTTCTCTAGGTGTGGGAAATTGCTTTATTTATTTGTTCCCTGATTAGGTGTTGTTTATAGCCACGTGTTGTGAATTGATGCTCCAGATTTTCAATGTGTTTATTTAATTCTTCATTGTTGGAACATATCCTTCTGAGTTTAAGTGCTTGTGAATAGGGAAGGTTCTCTTTGAGGTGTTTAGGGTGGAAGACTTAAAGTGTAGCTAGTTGTGGGTGTCAGTGATTTTAGTGTGTAGTGTCGTTTGTAGATTCTGTTTTCATCTATGTAAATGCGGGTGTCTAAAAATGTTACTGATGTTGTGGATTTTTCATAGTCAAACTTAATTGAGTCGTGCACTGTGTTTAGGGTCATAAAGAATTGGGTAAGTTTGTCATCACTACCCGTGTATACAAAGAATATATCATCGATATATCTTGCATAGAATACGCAGTCGCTACCAATGATTGGATAGATATGGGTCTCCTCAAATTTTCCCATGAATATTGTAGCATATGATGGAGCTGCAATGGTGCCCATGGCACAACCTCTTATTTGAAGGTAGTGTGCTCCATTGAAGTTGAAAGTATTCAATGTAAGGACATGCTCCATGAGTTTTATGATGACTTCTGTGGGGGGGTCCTGTTTTCTTCTTTTAGTAAAGTGCTTCCTGAAGGGCGGCCAGCCCTTCGATGTTTTTAATGTTTGAATATAGTGACCCAACGTCCATAGTCACTAGAATAGCTTTCTCTGGTACTGTTTGTATGTGATTAATTTTGTTCAGTAGATCTGTTGTGTCTCTGATGTAGGATTTTACTTCCTTAGCTAGCGGTTGTATGTAATGGTCTATGTATTTGGAAATTTTTGTCGTGTGGCAGTTGAACATATATATATATATATATATATATATATATACCCAAAAGAGTACACTTAAAATGACACCCCGAAGAAAACAGAGCTCAATGCAGAGCATATTACATAAATCATAATCTTTCGATGTAATGTATGATTTGCGAAATTATACTGACTAATTCACCAGACAAGTACATTATTCTTTGTTACGGGATTTTTCCTATCTTTGTGGAACATATTACGTGTATATATGTGTGTTTGTGCATAATAATGCGCCTGTATCAAAATCTGTGTATGGATATAATGAGGATGTATCTGTGTGTGTGTGTGAGAGAGAGAGAGAGAGAGAGAGAGAGAGACGGACAGAAAACAAAATAAGAGTTAACATACATGTTGAAATATTGCATTAATTTAGCTTGAATTTCAGCATATGCAGGTGTATGTCTACATTATGGTGTTTGTTTACATTGTTTTCAGAGTTGATATGCAAGTCTGTGTTTTCGCAATAAAATTAGTATTTATTTATTTATTTATTTTTTGTTTAATCGGTATCACCCCAAGCAAGGCAGTACAGACACTAGCATGCAATGGGTTACAGGATGTAGAGGAATTAGGAACATTAGTTAAGAGTAGAAAAAGCAAAAAAGCAGTCAGGGGGACAATAGATAGCGATTGACATGACATTTAAATTTTTACAGATGGTTGGAAAGTATGGAACCAGGAGGGAGTTCCACAAGCGAGAAGTGCGGGATAAGAAACTGTTTGCATAGAAGTTATGGCTACTTCTAGTTATAAATTGATGAGATCTCGCCGCCAGTCTAGTAGGACCAATAATATTGCTAATTCTTCCTTGGATCTTATCGAGGAACTCCAGGTAAATTGTTGGGGTGCTGGAACATATATGGCAGCAATATTTTAAGAATGGTCGAATGGTAGACTTATAGATATGCAAGATAGATTCCGGAGAGAAAAATTGCCTCGCCCGACACAGTGAACCAACTTTCTTAGCAGATGATCTAGTGATAGATTCAATGTAGCCTTTCCA
This sequence comes from Acanthosepion pharaonis, assembly GCA_903632075.3. NCBI lineage: Eukaryota > Metazoa > Mollusca > Cephalopoda > Sepiida > Sepiidae > Acanthosepion > Acanthosepion pharaonis. The sequence continues at coordinate 424,980 of CAHIKZ030005409.1, read as the reverse complement.
CCTCGTATCAGCTGAGAACGTTAGCCTGAGAAGGCGCAATGGGTTACTTTCATGGAGGATAGCATTAGCCATGATGATGGAAGGGATAGAGGGGTTTCTCAACTGATTAATGAAGAACAGTTTAGTTTTGGAAGCGTTAAAATTGACAAGCCATCTATTTCCCCAGTTAACGACGTCTTGAGGTCGTATTGTACATCGGCTGCCATTTTGACCTTGTCTGACTAATCAGCTTTACTATCGATGTAGTAGTAAATTGCAGTGTCGTCAGCGTAGATGCCAAGTTGAGAGCTGATGTCACCGGGAAGGTTGTTAATGAATATTAAAATAGCGTAGGACAAAAAGGGAGCATTGGGGAACACCCGCGTTAGTACAATAGAATGTAGATGAGTGGCCATTCAGGACAATTTTCCCTTCACGATTTGATAGGAATGATTGGATCAGCTCAAAAACGTGCCCAGAGATACCGTAGCTTTTCAGTTTGTGGAGAAGACCTGAATGCCAGACTTTATCAATGACTTTCGCTATGTCCAACGCTACAACCCGGGCTTCACCGTTTTTATCTAAAGCACGATAGACTCTTTCCGCAATTATTGTTAGTACATCAGCAGCTGATCTGGAAAAACGAAAACTGTATTGCTTGTCTGAGAAAAGGCCCTGTAATGAAAGATGATGAACCAATCGGCATTGATTAGGGCTTCGAGGAGTTTCTCAATAAGAGGCAGAAGGCTAATCGGCCGATAGTTGGATGTGTCAAATGGTTCAGCAGAGTTCTTAAAACTGGAACAACAGATGATGACATCCAGTAAGCAGGAAAACAAGAGACAACGAGGCACTTATACAGTTTAGAGAGGCTTTGTGAGGATCAAGGTTAGAGATGATTGCAGAAACCCAGGAAGGTGTTATATTCGTATCACTCAACAGAGCATCAATTCTAAGTGGGGAGTTATGCAGGGATACTCCAGATGAGTCACGAGTAGAGTTTGAGAATTTTCAGGTAAATCATTCAGCTTTATTAGCAGAGGTTCATCCTCTGCTAATAAAGCTCAAATCATTTGAAGAGTGGAGAATAGAGACCTTGCACTTATTTAGTACTCTATTACAGAGACACTAGTAGTCAAGAGAACCAAAGTTTTTAAAGGCTATGCTGTGCTTCATTCTCTCGGTAAAATTTTCAAAATTAACGTATGATTTATATAACTCGACCGAATGAATTTCAGTTTAGCTCTTTTTATTGAAAATATTTACAGCACCTTATATGATGGTAGGAGATTTTATTTGAATAAATCAAAATCTACCTAAACGAAAGGTGTTTTAAATTCATCGTCTAAACGACCGATTTTTAATTTAACTGTATCGTTATAGAAATCAGATTTTAACTCGTTTCACTCAATGTTTAATTATCCCACACTATTTTAGTATTAATTTGATGAGAAACGGAGATGTATTGAAATATCCCAGCCTTATATTAATATTAATCCGCCGCACTTTCGATGCATCCCGATTTTTTAATCTAAACAAAATTTTTTTGTCAAAATAGAGAGGAAAAAGGTTTTGGTGGCATAAACTTTAAATCATTCATTTTAATGAATTCATTTTCATATATATTATGTATCTTTAAATGTTTCGCCAATATATTTTAGAGAGTGTTGTTTATATTCTATTTCCAGATGGGAAATTTGGTCTTTGTTTTATTTATTATGAAATCTAATAATTTAGTTTTGCGCGAATATATTACTACTAGTAAACAGTTATCAGGTTCTACATAAATCAAATATTATTATATATGAATAGCGTCTGTCTGGAAACGAACGCCCCCACTTTGTAATAAATCAAAACCTAGTCTATACAACGGATTAAGACAAAGTCACTTTGGTTACATACGGAAGAAACATTTATTTACATGTAAGTAGTTTAGTTTACAGGAGTTCATTGCGATAATTGTCCATGCAATGTAATTGTACACACACAGGATATAGAAATATTACTTGAAAGAGTGATAAAAAAATAACTTTTACGATGAGTGTTGAATCGACTTCTTCCAGAAAAGAAAGAAAGAAAAAGCAGTAGTATATTTTTCATGACGTGAAGTTCGGAGCGGAGAGGAACACGAGACTCCCTGTTATGTGACAGCCAACGAAGGAAAATAAAGATTTCTCCTTTCACCCGTCAATGGGAGGAAACTCTCTTCTCGCTCCCAAGAACAGATAATTGATATTGGTACAAGGTCACATTTGTACCAATTGTATCTACAGTGTGGGGGTAAAATGTTTTGAAAGTTCTAAAAGTTCTTAAAAAGGCATTCTAATACACCACTAAGAGATGCTACAGGGAGGCAGAATTTTTGCCTGTACAAATTATTACTGAATATGAAAAATCATTAGTTTCGAAAAAGTTGGCAGATTTTTTATAAATTTGTTGATAGACAGAGAGAGGGCCATTTTTTTTTATTTTATGGGGTGTGCATTACTCCCACTTAGGAAAATTAAACATTTATTAACTGGTATGTTGGCATGTTAAAACTTAACATGCAAACTATTTCTTTCATATTCATGATTTCTTTTTAATTTGATAATGAAATCGAAATTTCTAAAAGGTGAACAATTCATTGTTTCTAAAAGAGAGGTGGGTAAAATTCTTGCAACATCTTTTGATAATTTGTGAGCAGCGCTACTAATATCAAAGATTGTAGGTCTCATGGAATAATTGTGTTTCTGGTAAGTCGTAGAATCAACGTATTTGAATAATATCCTATCAATCTTTACCAGGTTTTGATTTCATTTTGTATTGATTTATTAAATTTAACATTAATTTTAAACCTTAATTTATGAAGAGCGAATGTCTGGCTGGCAGCAAGAGAAACAATCAAGAGATGCAAGGTACGAATTTGACATGTCAAAATCAAACCAGTAAAAAAATTTAAATTTCTTAAAAGTGTTTTAACAGTGAATGAAAAATTCGAAGAGGCATTGGAATAGCGAAATATACCTTCCAAATGCTAAGAAAAGTATTAAGAAATAGGAAAATCTTGTTAACAGTTCTGTTCATGTATGATGAAAACGTCAGTGCGAGAAAACAAAATGTGTATGTGTGTAAGTGTATGTCTGTGTGTAAAAGAATACGTCTCAGTCAGGGGGAAGCTTCACAAGTGTGAAATTTTCATTTTTTTCAATGTCTTTATTTGTTTATATCTTAATGTGCCTCGATCTGTTTCTACTGACTGTCATTAATTTGACTCGAGCGAGAATAAGAAACTGTATTTTTTCATATTTTCATTAGGGAAATATCAGTTGATATCTACTTTTTGATGCGCTTTAATTAACATGCGATGATCAAATAGATGCACTTCTACCTAAAAACATACGCAAATATACTGTATTTATATTAAACATAAATGAACTTATTGTATATAGCATAACTGGCACATGTGAACATCTTTGTTCAAGTCTTGCAAGAAGGCTTAATCCGCACTAGTCTGTTGTCGTATTCACTCTAAGCTTGAAAAGGAAAGTTAAAAATTTTAGAAAACATCTTTAACCTATCCCTAACCTCTTGCCCCCACTAGAGCTCAATAGCCAAGAGCTAAGTCTATGGTTAGGTGCCAGCCATTACCATCCTCTATTATTTTCTAGTACTATTTCCGCCTACGCACTCTTTAATACATTTGACGAATAACAACTTAATATTATCCTTAAGAATGGCCAACTGCTTAGTTTCTATGATTCCAATAGTCCATTTGAACTCGTGTTGTCAGCTTTGCTGGAAGTTGCATTTATCTAGAGAGAAGGCGTTAAGTCACTAGACTTTCTAGCCCTCCGACCCTCTTTGCAGGAGCACCAATTTGTGGTCTGAATAGCCACATCTGTGAAATGTTGATTATTTTAAAATATCTACATCGAGTCTTCTCACTGTTTATCGACGTAAATAACTATTGATAACAGGCCATATCTATTTTCTCATGCCTCTATCTTTTAATTTAGTTGATAGTTCCGATATCAAATCAACGACATCGACCTCACTGATCAGATTGACTATCGATCGTCTTTTAACCAGATTAAATATAATTTGTAGTCAATTTTGCAAATATGTTTGAAGTGCTCTGAGGTGAGTACGTGGATAGCCTAGGATGCCGACAGCCATATATGCACCCAGAGAATGTTAACTTTATCGACCTATATACATATATTGGATAACTACTTTCAGACTTAGATAATCCTCACTTTTCATTGCTCGAATATTCTTTAAATTGATTAGGTCACTTTTGTAGGTGCTCTGGAACTTACAAAGAGCTACTGAAAAATTTTCAATACGATCAAGAATGGTTTTAAAATATTCTGATATATGTTTTCGATCCAGCTCCCTTCTCCAAATACATAACCAGGATTATATCTCTACCTGTATAAATCTGTCTCATCCAAAGATGAATAGGCCAATATTGAAGGAGACGGCGAAATAAATCCATCCATGGTTTCTGCTATTATCTCTAAACGAGATCCTCTCAAAGCATGTGAACGATGGTATTCCTGCAATAATCCTTAAGAAATGTGCTCCCAACCTGACACCTGTTCTCTCTAAATTGTGCAATAAGTGACTTACTGTTCCCTTCTTTTCTCATCTGTGGTTTCTTTTTTAAGAACTTGCTCGAACCATCTGATCCTTTTAACTATTAGTCTTCTACCTCTGTTTGGCAAAAAAACTAGAGGTTCTAATGAACACTGAATTGGATAAGCATTTCTTAAATAATAGTTTCAGACTTTTATTTTTTAGTGGCAGTGTATTTGGCTCAGACCTTCTGAGGCTGACTTTGAGGTCAGCTGGTAAACATAACAGGGATGTCGATTTTGACTGACTGAGCCGAACGTGGAAATGTTAGAGTTGGAAAGTGGTTTCAAGGAGTAAATTTTTACACGTCATATACAATAGACGTGCTTATTTCGTGTCCCAGGGAACTTGCTCCCCAGTGGAGCAACCCCCACTGGCTAGTTAAGAAATGTACACGTCGACGTGTTTAATAAAATAGATAAGTTTAAAATCCCTTTTGTTTAAGTTCTCATTTTACCTGTGAACAAACCAACTAGCCATCACCTGGCTGAGAAAGAATACAACATATGAGTGAAATAAGACCGTCGCATCAAGACTACTCCCAACGCGAAGGGGCTATACAACACATGGTCTTCTTTCAGATAAGTAATATGCTTTCTCTAGATCAACTTCTGATGTCTTAACGGTCATTTCTGAAAGCGTCTATCAAGCTTTAAATAAGAATGGTAAACCTCGGGCTGTTGCTTTGCATATCTCGAAGCCATTTGACAGGGTTTGGCATATTGGCTTTCTTCATAAGTTGAAAGGTTATGATATTTATGGACAAATTTTTGAACTGATTCACTCTTTCTTATTGAATCGCGAAATAAATGTTTTCTTGAACGGTCACTCTTGTAAATCTTTTTTGTATTAATGCAAGCGTACCTCAAGGTGCTATCATTGGACGTACTTTGTTTTCAATTTTCATCAATGACCTTTCTGATGTCACCAGTTCCCAACTCGGTATCTATGGTGTTGGCACAACCATTTATTCTTCTGTTAATAGTAAGTCTGAGTGGTTCGATAAGATCAAATTGACAGCTGATCTCGAAAATAATCTACATTCTGTTGTTAACTGGTCCAAGGAATGACTTGCTAATTTTAACGCCTCCCAAACGAAACTACTCTATTTTAATCGTATGATAGAACCATTTTTATCTTCTATCAGTATAATAGATACTAACCTCCAGGAGAGTGATTCGTTATTCTTTCTCGGATTAACGTTTTCCGCTGACATGAAGTGAAAAGATTTTCTTGGATCAATTGCTGCATCCGCTACTAGGAAAGTTGATTCACTATGTCGTGCGAGACAATTTTTCTCGCCAGAAGCTATCTTACATATTTATAAGTCTACCATTCGCCCTTGCTTTGAATATTGCAGACACATCAGATACTCCTGCTATATTCTTGATAAAATCCAAAGAAGAATGAGCAATGTCATTTGTCCTGACCTGGCATCTCGGCTTCTGTCAATTTCCCGCCGTCGTAATATAACTTCCCTATAGCTTTTCTATGAATACTTTCGTGGTAAATTTTCTGATTAACTTTCCTCTATAGTACCTAGATATTATGGATTTAAGCGCAGTAATAGATTGGCGGCAAGGACTCATCATTTTACTGTTAAAATGGCCGCTAGATGATAGTGTAAGTTCTATGCTATCACAGTTTCCGCTATCACACTTATCGCTTTTGGAATTCTCTTCCGGTTTATTGCTTCCCAATCAACTTTTTTTCTTCAAAAATTTAAATGCAATATCAATCGTTAACTTATATCTTCTTAATTCTTCTTCTTTTATTATTCTCCCTCCTTAATAATATTTTTCTTTATATTCTCTAACATTCAGTAACTCCTCGCGTCTTAGTGGCTTTATTGCCTTGTTGAGGGTGAAATGCTGGTGAAATGGGAAAAAGAGAAACATTCAGTTCGAGATAGAGAACAACCCCGTCCTTTGTACAGATACTTCTGTTGATATTTTAGTGAAGGCTGACTGTTCTTGTTTTTAGGGTTTTGATAATACAGCTGCAGCACTGACTGTTGTCGACCTTGTTGATTAGGCTCCTGTACTTCTATTCTATTTTCATATTGCTGTTCAGATTGTTGCTTTGGCTGCTATTGTTGCGACTAGAACTGTTTCCGGTCAGGATGCAACAGATTTCCTGTTTGTGCTGATTGACTCAGCTTGTTGTAACTGAACATTAAATTGAAGTGAAAAAGTAAATACTTCTGCTTTTTTTCTGGCTCTTCTTCATCTCACTTGAAGTTTCCGTTAAGTCATTTTGTCTTATCGGGTTGGTTTTTACTGGTATACCTTTCTTTTTCGCTGCTTGCATTATTAAAAAAAAAGTATGATATTAAGTTGTCATTCAAGTGACAGGTGGTTGCTGAACTAAAACAAGATGTTCAGGGTGGTGTGAACAAAGGCGTTGAAATCTCCTATCTTCTATTTCGATTCGGTTGAATTTACATTTTCGTCGCTTCAACATCGCCTTTATGAGATGCCCACTAGCGAACCATACAGGGTAGCTTTGATTTTCCAGTGCTAATCTAGTTCGTTTTTCTAAAGGGTCATGATACGAATGTTCTAATCTTCTAGCTGCAAGTATATTATGTAGATAAGGTTTTCCGGGGATACCGCACCAGAATCCTATTCGCCATCAGCATTATCTTTGTGCCTTTGACCAGGCTTGCACTTTGATACCCGACGTTGATCTTTAGTGCCATTGAAGAGAACACCTCAGGAACATTTTTCTTAGGATTAAAAATTACATTTTTTATGAACCTGAATCACACATCTCTTTCTCAGCGCTTCTTATTTCTCTCTTTTTTTTAATTAATCTATCACCTGACAACGCCAAAAGTTTGAGCTCTGGTGGCAAGCAGAGAAGACATTTTAAATTGACTGCCACTCCTCGATCATGAAACAGCGACGATTTTTACTTTTGTATTTAAAGAACATCCTGGATTATTTACGTCCTTCACGAAATTTATTTTTACTTGCGACGTAGTCAAAATTGTATCGGTAGTTTCACATGTTTTGGTCGCCACGGCAAGGATTTCCAGCATCTGGTTTTTGATTCCTTCTGTATAACTACTTAGAAATATTCAGAAGCAGTTAAGATGTTCATGTGGCTAACAGTTTTTTTTTTTTAACGACATCAGTCAGAGTTTATTGATTTCTACATTTTTAGGTTATGATAGATTGTCGTATACTGCTTTTATCAGAAATTATCTTCTCTTTTGTTTCATCTGTTAAATGTCCTACATACATGTCAATGGTCTTCCTTAATATTTACTCACATGGTTTATGTATTTTTTAATGCCTAACAACTGTAAATAGATGATCTTCAAAGTAGCCACTCTCTTTCAACATCACATTCTTTCTATTGCAGTGGTTCGAACCAGTTGTTGTTCTGCCAATTACGATGACACTAACCGCTTCCTTGCATCATCTACAGTATTTTTGACATTTCATTTTCTGGCTTTGACGGACAGTTGGGCTATTTTCAAAAATAAACTTTACTTACCTTTTATTCTTCAACAAATGACATCAGTGCGAATTACGGTTTTTCTAGTAAGCAGCCAAATGTCGTCTTAGTTAAGCAGATACGAACACTCAATCATTTTTCAAATATTTATTGATAAACGTTCTAGTTTTTCAACATTTATAACTCATGTTCTTATAGTGGCTATAATACACAAATGAAACTATCCGGCAACAAGTATACTATCGAAATGTGATATCCGGGTCTTTCAAGACATTTCGACATTTCTCATCGCAATAGTAATTGCCATGGTAGTTTAAAGATTAAACCAAAATATGTACAGCAAATTGATAAATGATTTTATCAATTTTGCAATGAGCTTGCAGTGATCAGTGCATTATAAACCATCTTTTGCATCACTTCCTTCCAGTGATGGTGGTTAGTTACAGATAGGGAATAGTCATGACGAAAGCTTTAAATATTTTCACTGATTTGTGATTTTGTTCACATCAAATGAAAACTTCATTTTTTTTAACTCCTATTATTTAATACATTTAATTTTCATTTAAGTCCAACTGTAGAACTCTTCCAACTCTGAAATATACTTTGTTTTATACTGCACATAAAACATTCACTGGAGAAAATCACTTTTCAACATTTTTCGTGTAAGCAATATAATTTCCTTTGCGAATACCGAAAGCAGTTATAAGATTACACTAAACATCATTATACCTATATCTATATTTTTTCATGTAATCGATCATTGTACATTTGGTAATTTCAGATAAGCAGTATGTTGACATGACATTTGACGCTCCTTCCGCAACTTAGAAAATATTCATTACTATTTCTATTCGAAAATTTTTATTGCAATATTTTCAATCGATAAATTTTAGTAATATGCATTATATACGTGTGTGGGTGAATATATAATACCATGATATATATATATATATATATATATATATATATATATATATATATATATATATATATATATATATATCCCAAGAGGAATATCCAGGTAGAACTCAATGTCCAGGACAGAGTAAGGATATAATAAAAAAGGCTTAAGCACTAATATTCCATGGTCATAATTTATTCCATTAAATACGATCCAATTCATCAGACCTACAAATTCAAAAGAAAACAGAAAAAACAACTCCGGAAATAAAAAATAAAATTTAGAGAGAGTGTAAGTATGAGGATTATGATAACGAATGTTAGAGCTAAAGAGAGGGTTTTTTTTCTTCCCTTTTTCTTTTCTTTTCCTCTCCCTCCCTCCTCTTCTGATCTTTAAGATTAGATCGTATATTGTGTGTGTATGTCACCACAAAATGTATCCTTTCCGGTTACTTCGTTAATGTATTAGACATCCGACAACATTCATATTTCTCCCACTTAAACTGTCTTTAACTCACCTGTCTAAAACTTCTCTCTGTTAAGTTTTAACCTCCCACCTTCTCTCGTCCGTTACCACTCTCTTTAGCTCTAACATTCGTCCCACACTCTCATACTTACACTCTCTCTAAATTTTTTTTTTTATTTTCGGAGTTGTTTTTTCTGTTTTCTTTTTGAATTTGTAGGTCTGGTGAATTGGATCGTATTTACGATTCCAATGGAATAAATTATGACCATGTTTAAGCCTTTTTTATTATATATATATATATATATATATATATATATATATATATATATATATATATATATATATAATTGTGTTTTTTTGAAGCAATTCCTCTTTTATACAAGTTTCATTAAAGACCACTGACAAGATATTAATATTAAGCTTTTTATTTAATTATATTTATGTCCGTATAAGTGTTTTCTTTTCTGGGTATATAGCGTGTAAAATTGTCCAAATATTCTGCTTCTTTATTTTATCTGTGAATTTGACATATGATTTATTAATGTTCAATATTTTTTCGTCTTCTTACTGTTTTATTGCATCCTATAGAAAACCCTTAAGGAACGTTAAGACAAGTTTTGAAGTGGGTTAGGAGTTTACAGTCTAGTATAAGAGGAAGGAAAAGAAGATCCCTTCCCCACAAGGACATAAGCACTATAACTGACACAGAAAGCAATCTGTCTTGTCGAATTATCCAAAACATATTCGTAATGTAAGCCTCATACAGATATTAATAACCTGTAATTATAGAAAGAGAAAATAAAGAAAAAGAAACATCAGTGAATAGAAAAGGGTAGATAAAAAGGATATCAAAACTGAGAAAAAGAAGACTTGTGACATCGCACACTGCACCATCAATCGAAACACGAAACTATATAATTTGAAAGAGTTTTCTCTACGTCTGTTGAAATATCATTTTTAATCCAGAAAACCTTCAATGATTGGTGCATAGAACAGAGCCTGTGATTTCATTCAATAGAATCTATTCTCGGAAAACTTTGATCTATAGACGTCACAAGAATGAAGCAGAAAGACTTTTACATTTTACCATTATTTTTAGGCTGTAATTGAATTGAAATAAGAAAGCAAAAAAAATGATAACTGTCCGCAAGATAGGTTTATACTTTAAGTATGACTATTTTACAACATTTCTTTTTGCTTTTGGGAATCTTTCACTTGAACAACCAATCGTTGATCGCATGTTGGCGGCCTCTTTATTTGTTTCCTTTATTTGCCCTTTAAACTTTATGTTTTATAGTTTTACACGATTCTATTATACAGTCTAACTGAATGGTTGTTTATACATGTGTAGAAGAAAGAGAAAAGAGCTAAATGATAACGACTTCATAGAGTTTATTCCAAATCTAAAGACATACTGAAACCAGGCTTCTCACATTTCGAATAAGACCTCTGATGAGTAATTTTCTTTTTAACTTTTTCGTTTATAAGATATGCGTCGTATTTACTTTTTTCATGGAATTTGCCTTGTTCTATTTAGTTTTACTTCGTCTTTTCTCTCTCTCTCTCTCTCTCTCTCTCTTTCTCTCTCGCGTTCTCTCTTTCTCTCTCGCTTTCTCTCTTTATCTTCTGTGACTTTCTGTTCTCATACCGCCCATCAACACACTTGCACTGGTTTTATCTAGCTCAGTACTAAAAATTTCATCGTCAAAAACCTATGGTAACCTTGCGGTTTGCCAGGTTTTTCTCGGCCAAACATCCGGATGCGGCCATCTTGAGAGCCATGTGTTTGCTGCTTAATTAACCAATCCTGACATTCAGACACTGTTCTATGAAACATGCACACAAATAGGTGTGTGTGTGTGTATGTGTGTGTGTGTGTGTGTGTGTTCATGTGAGTATATACCATGTATGAGTTTGTTCATGAGAGTGAAAGGGTTTGTTTATTTGCAAGTATATACATCTGTGTGTCAGTATTTACATACGCGCACACCATATGTATATATATATATATATATATATATATATATATATATATATATGTGTGTGTGTGTGTGTGTGTGTGTGCGTGCACGCGTGGTGTATGTGTATGTGTGTGTGTTGGTATATGCCTGTGAATATTTGTCTTTATGAAAACTATTTACTAGTTTTTGTTTGTTTTGGTTTTCACAGTGCATTCATGTTTTGGTTGTAATATTTTTATATTTCTGAAATACACGTAGGCGCACTTCAACTAAGATACACCAGGTAACGTAGGTACACTTAATCATATTCTCTGTGGATTAACATGACGACTAATACATTTGAAGATGGCTATTTGATCGTGCCCAACAGTAAAAGAGTACATGATCTACGATATTTTTATCGTCTTTATTTGAGCTATAACATTTTCACTCTCCCCTCCTCACACTTTATTATTTACATTTTGCTGTCTTTTTCGGTCTTCCCCATTCCCCACCCCTTTTCTCTCTTAAATTTTACATTCACACGTTTATATATAAACGTGTGCGTAAGAAATAGCTAACAACTTTTTTAACTTATTATAATTTTGCTTCTTTCTCTTTTTAAAGAGGGCAATGAAGGAAGAATAAATTTTTTTTAAATTGCAATAAAATTCTAAGAGAAACCATAAAAATAGAAACGGCATATAAAACGACAATATTTGAATGAATCTAACATAATAGGCGATTTCTTTCGATATATGAATTATATATATATATGCTTACAAAAGTAAGCACACACGGATATAAATACATATATATTTTTTTTTCCATTATATTTCAGTATCTTTTTGTTTATTTCTTCAAATTATATTTGTATATGTTGGGTATATAAAAGCCCAACAGAATAGAGTCAGTCCACTTTTCATCTAAAAATTAAATCCGAAATAGAGTGGAGTGAAATACAATTCCATAACTTTTTGAAGAAGTTGTCATTTACTTTACGAGTACAAGATTCGAGCTTACTCGTCGGTATTAATGGTGCAACAGAATATCACGCAAAGGCATACCTAATGACGAAGAGACTAAATGAACAAAGTAGTAGTCAGTAGTAAAATTAATTGAAGTTTTAAGGATCGAAACGCACATTCAGCAAGAAAACACAACGAGAAACAAAAAGTAAAAGAGAATCTAATAAATGAGCTTAATAAAAAGCAAACATTCTGAAGATTCTTTTTTTTTGTGGAAAACATAAATAATTCTCAACATTACCGATAGAAATGTCAACCATGTTTAAGCTGGTTTGCAATGTCATTTGTTTCTATCGAATCCCCACACTCTCCCCTAGACCTCTATGTATATATATATATAGATACATATATATAAAAAGTGGTGGTGGGGGGACAGCCCACTTTTGAGAAGATTTTCCAAAGAGCCGCATGATTAACAGTGTCAAAAGCTCCTCATATCTACTAATATTTGATAACGGTTCAGTTGTTGTCCACAGCTCTTTTCTTGGATTTGTCGTGCTGTGAAAATCATATCTGCAGTTCCTCTGTGTTGGCAGAAACCACGCTATACTCTGGTTTAATCTTAATAGCAGAACAGAGGCTAAGATCTTATCTGCCGAAGAAAGGAAAGAAATCCCTCTATAATTACCATATAATTCCCGGGCACCTTTACACATATATATAGGTATCATTGTTGCATCCCTACAATCTTTTTTTTACTTCTCCATCTATCCAAATCTTTACAATAAGATCATGTATAAGTTAAATGTGTTCCACCGTAACAGAATATCTCAGCAGGAAGGCGTTAACCCCAACAGCTCTGCCCATGTTGAGTCCCTCTATGCCACGCAGAACCTCGCCTAACGATGGTTGGCTGTCAAGTTCTACTACTATGGGTCTTTGGGGTATTTTCTCGAGAACTTCAGGGTTCACATTTGCCGTCCTCTGTCCTGAGAGGACCAAATTTTGGTGGATTGGGTCCAAATACTTGTTTCATAAAGTAGTACATCTGCTTTGTATGATTTAAATTCACTGTATTCTGTATTTCATCTGCTAGCTCTAACCATCATTTTCCCTGCATAGTTCGAAGAGCACGTTGAGCTTCTACTTTTGCAGCTTTAAACTCCTTGTATGGTTTATTGTTGTTTTTTGGACAGGCCTTTTTGCAACATCGAACTTTGTATCTGATTCTTTCTTGCAATGTTCTCCTTGATAGCCTCACCATTTTCATCAAACTAGTCTCGATGTTTTGCTGGCATTTTATCCAGAACTTCATCAGCCGCTTCATATATATTCATCTTCAAAGAGTCCCATGAAGATGTATCATGTATCAAGTCGTTTTTTAGTGATCCCTGTGTTTCCGGGGAGTGCAACTTCGCGACATTCAAACGTCTAGTTGTTGACTTCATCTTGGCCCTCAATATTTCACGAAACTATTCCAGGTCTCCCAATCTGTGCCTACTTGGTCGTGGAAGTCACCAAGGAGGACAATCTTGTCATCTTTTAGAATCATGTAGAGTATACTTCTCAAAGATTCATAGAGTTGAGTTTTTAAAATGTCGGTACTGTCCATTGTTGGAGCGTAGGCAATTATGATTATAGCGTATCGCCATCCATTCAAATGTAGATTTAGGAAGTTCAGGAAGATTTGCTACTAGTGTGCTACGTACAGCAAAAGCCACACCAGCTACTCTATCCTCCTCAGCATACTTTCCCTCCCAGAAGAAAGTGTAGCCACCTCCAACTTCTTGAAGTTGACCATCACGAGCTAAACGAGTTTCCGAGAGAGCCGCTACATCTATAGAATATCTCTTCTAACTCCCTAGACACCAGAGCTGTTCAGGATACGAGAGTCCGTACGTTCCAACAAGAAAGTTTCAGTTTCAGCATTAGTTTTTTTGTTTTTCGTTTTTTTCTTTACTTTTGTTCAAGCGCTAAACAGACATCCGCCAGTCACGCTATACTGGCCAGATGAAGAATTTTTGGGGTCACCTTTCTAAACCCTTCCAGCAATCTTCTGGTGAGAAAAACGTGCAGGTCAGCAGTTACGCACTTCCAGCCCACCACACCTATACGTGTCGTTGCATCGCCATCGGACTTGTACTGGAAAAAAAAAACTATAAGCTGGTAAGTTGTCAGTAATGCCCGTGCGGGTTTTAAGGTTAGATACAGCTTGCACAACACTGCATCGACTCTCACCACGGAGCCACATTGCTCAGAGACAGGCAGTTGCAAGATATTTAGTGTGGCCATGAGGCAGGTTTTTCATCAGCGTTTCCTTCTCCTTGGAAACTGCCAGAATGTTTTGGAGGTCCCACTCCCAGTGGGTTAAACGCGCATCTGTATACCAACCAAAATATAGCTAGATAGCTATATGGCGGTTGACCTCCCAAAAAGGTTCATCCACCCTTTGAGAGTTTTGTTTTTGTCCTGCAGAGATTCTAGCCTCGCTTCACACCATACCTATATATATATATATATATATATATATATATATATATATATATATATATATATATATATATATATATATATGTCCGCTTGTACAGATTACCCGCCTAATAATGCGGTGCAAACATTACCCTTGTGATTTAGCCTGCCTGCTGAAGCAGTTTACAGGGTATGGCACGTGGAGATTTAGGGGATGGATGAAGACCAGTGTTGCCCGTCCACCTTAATAATAAGTGCAGCAGCCAAGCAACAAAGGTACTACTTCTACCCACATAAAACATATATATATTTTACATTGGATGTCGGAGTAAACAGATCGTCATCAATGTGCTAATATATTGCAATATATACTAAAGTATAAAATTATTGTAAAGTATAAGAGAAAATTTTATTATTATTATTATTATTGTTGTTGTTGTTGTTGTTTGAAAGATATTTGAAAGATAAATAATAAAACACATTTTCTAGTAGTAAAAACGGAACAAAATAACATTATAACTAGGAACGCTTTTCTAACAAAATTGAAAGTACGTTACTTTACAATTAAATGAATAATGTAAATTAATAAGAAAATGTAAGGGAATAAAATTTATTCAAATGTTATTAAAAGATTCTTTGAATAATAATTATTATAATAATAAAGAAATCGGCGACAATGAGCCAAAGATAAACAAAATAAACATTACAACTCTATTTACATCCAATTTCGAAAATTACGACCCCTTTCGTAAAGAAAAAAAAAAAAGAAAAATGTTACTCTTAAATATAAATAGACAAAAATTATTCATACCACTATATAATTAATTTAATAAATAGAATGCGTTAAAAATATATAACTCTTCGTGAGATATTCTTAATAAATTACACTTAAACAACACTTATTTAAAACAAAAAGAAAAGTCGTTGTATACCACGACTTAAAGATAAACAAATATGTAAAAAAGATTATAAAATGTGAATATTAAATACTGTATGAATGCATGATAACATATCAAATAATATAATAAACAAAGAAAAATATAAGAATAATGGATGATTAATTTAAAACGCTTTCCTTTAAAGGCATCGCCTTCTTTGAGCAATGAACGTTTACTCCGACATTAGCGTTCACATATACACATACACGCACACATATATATAGATAGATACATATAGATATAGATATATACACGTTTATGTTTGCATGTACATGTACTTAAAAGCTTATTTGACATTTTAAAATAAATTACTTTCTATATGATTTTGATTTTTAAAGTCATCTTCAGCAATATAAATATCTTAACAGAATAGAAAGAAAAGAGATGTTCAATCTGCTATATTTAAAACCTACTAAAAAACTCTTTTGATCATTTGTATTGAAATAGTGGCAGAGAAGATAAAAAAGGAAATTCAAACGCAAAAATGAAATGAATAGTCATTGGTTTCGATCATTTCAACTGTCTTCCGAAAACTTTAATGAAAATTATTTCCTAATGAAGAGATATTCTGTGAACAAACTATAAGGCGTTAAATTTCATTTTAAAGCATCGGAAGAAATACTGAATACTGGGATTTTGTTCTGTTTTCAAATACAATTTTTCTTTTTATCTTTTTTTTTGTGTAACAATGCATAACGTATCATATCAGTTTATAAATCTCATATGTTATTTAATGATTGAATGTTAAATAATTTGATTAAATGCCAGTCTACACATGTCAGTTTTGATCAAGTGACAAAGTAAAAGGCGGAAGACAAAGCATTATGGTTGATCCAATACACAACATTACAAAGCACGATGGCTTAGTAATAGTCGTAAAAGTAAAGTCATATAGCTAACTATATCTTCATAAATGTTTTTGCTCATTTAAATATCTAAATATAATTGTTTCGCCTCAATTTCTTTTGCATGCCCTCTCTTTTCAGTCGGAAAATTGTTAATTATATTTAATTTCGTTCTTTAAAAATATTAAAACATTTTGATTTATTAACAAATCAAATCGAAGCTGGTATTACAGGAAATTCTGTTTAATTTGGAGAACAGGGAGCGTGAAAATTGTCCAAGTTCAACTGATTTGAAGATAGACAACCAAATACCAGTTTACTTTAAATTATTCAATGTCAATTTCTTTGCAAATTCTTATTGCAAATACCTGACCAGCGAAAATTTGTCCATGAAAACTAATAAATACATTAACAGTATAACGATGTTTAGATATTGAAACTTTCATTTCCGGTTCTATATATATAAAATGCCATCCTGACAACAATTGTTTGCATTGCTGTTATGATTGATATTCATCGATTTTCTTAATAAACGTACCATAAACTGCATCATCAGTAAAATAAATGTACACACACCATAAGGTATTATATCTAAAATAAAAATAAGTAATTTGTTTTAGATGTATTGCACATACACAGCTCAACTTGTTGCCAAGAGAACGCCTAGTTTAAATTGAATTGTTTTCATTAAATATTGCATCACACATTATATCTTAGAATTATTTTTACATTCGAAAAATTTATGATGCCATAACTCTTATACGATAACGAGGACTAATTCGAAAAGAGGTCTTTTATTTTCATTATATAATATTTTCTTATGCTTTTTCTTTTCAGAGCTTGAGAAGACGTGGCCGACATCTTATCTCTCGAGGCTCGCACAAGTATACAGCATCAAGTAATATGTCCCAAGTTGATCACGAAGGTAATATAATCCCTAAACGCAAACAGAGCGGATCGTCGACTGTAATGTGTGAACATTATTCGGCGTGGGCCACTTGGTCGCACTGTTCTCGCCGGTGCGAACAATACAGAACGAGAAACTGCGTAGAACCTCGATACTGTGGAAATACTACTATCAAGGATAAACGATTTTGTAAACGAAGGAACAAACAATGCAGTATTCTTTCATTTAAGGTACGTTTCCAATATAAAGTCTATTCACATCTTGCGCAAATAATTCAACAGTCTCCATCTCAGGTGAATTCCATACTACATTTAGAATAAATACTTATCAATACTGCTCATTATTAGTATGATTGCTTTCTAAATAACCGAACAGAATGCGGTTTCCTCTTGGTAGATATACAAAGATCACTGAAAATACAATATCATTCCAAAATGCAGCAGAATTCGGTTGAAAGTGAAAATTATATGGTCTTTGGTTCTGTCCGTATGTGCAATTATTCTTAACTTTTTAATGCAATTCATTGATAATAGATTATTAGAAACCAGGTGAAAGTTTCCTACTAAATACGCCCAAGTTGGCTCAGTTCAACAAATGTCCTAACAAATAGCTTGATATTCATAAGTGATGTATAAACATATGCAAAAATATTTTAAATCCATATGTATAACTTGCAAATATGTATATACATATGCTCAGACATACAGGCAAAGAATGGTGTCCGATGTTTATCGAATGAACCTATCCGGTGACAGACTGATCTTGAATTAATTCCTTCTGGTGATGAAATTAGATGTCGAAAAACTTAGATCAAATCCAATTAAAATAATCGCTAGAATTATTAAATGTGTTTTTTATTTACCGCTGCAAAAACGAAAATTTGACATAGAAACGATTTAATGTATGCCCCTTCACCATGTGTATATTGGGGTAGATTCAAAAATTGCTCATTCTCCCTTTCATGATGCCTCAGACGTCAGGGATTAACCTTAAGCATCCCCCCTTCTAATAGAATGGGGATAGTCATAATAAACGTGGCATAAGAAATGTAGTTTTATTCTGTACCCACTCGAACAGAATATAGCACATGGCGGGAATTTAAAGTAGGAGCTTACATGAGACGATAACCAAAAATTATAAAAACTCCCACAGTATTTTCCTTTCTGGGCACGTGTCAGGCGTCAAGTATTAACCGTATACCTTCATTTTATATTTATATTAGCTAACAAGTGGAATTTATTTTGATTAACTTCAACTTTAAAAATCAAATTATAAAAATTACAATTTTGTTATTTATTCCCAGTCCTTTTTCTGATATTATGTTTATCATATATTTTATATTTTTATAGTTGACAAATTCGCTTCCATACATTGGTGTTGCAATCGTAAAGAATTGTCCACAGTTCGTGTTATTTTTTGTATAGGTTCAGAGCTTTCGACTAGCCTCAACCACCATAAAAACTTCTTAAAAATATAGTAGACATAAATTGTGTGTTTTCTTTAATAAAACTCATTTGAATATATATATATATATATATATATATATATATATATATGAGCATGTAATAATCGAGTGGCTATAACGATAGCGTTTCAGTCATGAAGACCGGTTTTAAAGAGTAAATAACATCTTCCTATGGAAATGATCTCAGCCTGCGGCACTGTTGGAGAGTACTTGAAAATTATACGAAAATTTAACCCAAGCTTGGGTATTCATTGGTAGAAATGTTCAAATGTTGCCAATGGTTGTGTTAGCACGAAGTTACAAGTCCGATGACCTGTAACTTCGATACAAAGTGTTTGAGAGTACTGGCCTTGTTAACCTACTGATCACGCGAGATTATGTGCAGAAACCTCAACTTAAACGAGCTCCATATATCTGCCGTATAAATTCTGAGGGTGTAGAAGAAATACAAATGTGCTTGTGCGAGATTCTACAGCAAGGAATAGATATAGCTATCCTAGCAAAAGCGAGAAGCCAACCATTTGTTATATATTATATATATTCCTTCGTATATATGACTGAACATATGTATGTATGCATGTACACACACAAGAATACAGAGTAAAGAATGTGGTATACCTACGCTTACACACACAATATATATATTTATTATTTTTGTGTGTGTGTGTGTGTGTGTGTGTGTGTGTGTGTGTGTGTGTGTGTGTGTGTGTGTGTGTGTGTGGAGGGGCGAATATTTGTGTTTGAGTGTGTGCATGTTTCTAAGTATATACGGGCACTTAAAAATTGAAAAAAAAACAAGATACAAATTTATGAGATTCATGTTTGCAATTCTTACCTAGGAAAAAGTCACTTTATTGCGCCTGATACATATTGTCATTGTTATGTTTACAACGCAATTGCCTAAAACATCAGGATTCATTCAAAAAAATAAGTGAGAAAAATGTTGGTTCTCGACTTGGGGAAGAGACAGAAAACATGATTCTAAAAGATAAATCAGGCTTTACATTCATCGTTCACATGCATCTTACTTATTAGAACTTTAACGGCTTTCATTATAGATGCATTTGCTGTTTACACTGCATTTTATTTCTCTGCCTCTAGAAAAAAAATCAGCTGGTGTTTGGGTTTTCTTTGAAACAGTTTCTTTACTATCATTATACTTATTTTATTCGGTACTCGAACATTATATATAGAATATAATGAAGGTTGAATCAGAAAAACCGTGAAAATCATCCATACCAGAAAGGTCACAGTGAGAATATATGTTAAATGAATATGGATATATTCTAGGAGATTCTTTGCAGATTTTCTCCGTGATTAGCTGTTTAGAAGAAAGTCATATTCAGATATAAAACAATGTGTATTTACACAGAAAACCTTTGTTAATGCATATTCTATGAAAGACCATAGACGGTATTTGATCATTTTATACTTCCGCTCCATGCTTGCGTTTGTGGTATAGAGATTTACATCACACTTGTAGTCATTATCAAAAAAAGAAACCTTATTTTAGTTAGGAAAAAACTAAACTAGTTTTGTTGTAAGTAAATACTGTTTTAGTTTTAATTTGGCATTCTAATATTTGCTCATTAAAATACATTGTGTTCATTTTTTCTTTTGTTTTGTTTTTTGAAAGAATAACTATTTGTTTAACTCGTTTCAGGTTTTCTTAAGTTAAATTCGTAAATTTGACAATAAAGTCGAAATAATAATAATTTTCTGTATTGACAATAATCTCTGTAGAAATTTCAGATTTTGATTATTTCTTCACTAAGCATTTCCTGAATTATTTCAATCAAAAATGAATTCAATAGGAACTTCAACTTCTAAGGACTCGTATAAAACTCACTTTGAATTATCTTTAATAACCGGATTATTGTAGATTTTACGACGGCATTGCTTTTTTTATATATAAATCTACTTTAGGAATGTATAACTCCAAATTATTCTTTAACATATGACTTTGTTCATTTTTATAAGCTTTATTACATTCAACTTTGAACTTTGAAGATTTTCTTCTTAATATACAAAATCGCACTCTTTGTTGTATTTGCACAATATATATATATATATATATATATATATATATATATATATATATAGAGAGAGAGAGAGAGAGAGAGAGGCAATCTATCACGTTAATAATAGAAATTATTATATCCAAAAAGTATATATAAGTGTATAATAATTGGACTGAGTTAATTTAAAAAAACAAAACTATTTACATAGAATTTAAATGTGAATTCAATGAAAAGGCAAATTTTCTTATTTTAATCCGCTTCCTTGGTTACTTACCAAAGATATGAAATCGACGGTGTTTTTACTCCCTTATTATAAAACTTCAATCCTAATGTTGTAAAGTGTGAGAAGTGATGGAAAAGTCATCGAAATCAACTGGAGCGCTGATTCCTGAGATATTTAATTAGTTTTTAACATATTTTTATTATTATTCAAAACTTGTTGCAAGTGTATTTATACATTACTGCGTAATTTATAATTTAAGTGAAGAATTTGCTTCTTATCTTCAAATTGAAACGATTTTTATGATTGTTCTTGTCACGTTACATCGATTAATCTAAAAGTAACGACCCAGCTACAAAAATGCGTATATTTTTTTCTCTTTTCTCATGAATTATATATTTTTAGGTTATTACTCCTTTACGGCGAGCAAAAGAAGTACAGCAAATCATTACGAATGCCTTCTATAACAAATGGACGGCGTGGTCTCCGTGTTCTCGGGATTGCAAACAGAAACGAAAGCGCCAATGTCGTTCTCGCTGGAAAAACGTGTGCGGTGAAAGTTACATCCAACAGACGCGAAAGTGTCGACCTGTTGCGGGAACGTGCGAAAAGAAGTACACACTTTCTGTCTTAGTTGCTGATGAGCCTGCAGAAACGAAAAAGGGTCCCACTTCTAATCGGCATAACAAAGGTAAGAATAGAAGCAACATGGTTTTATACCTCGTGACTTTTAATGTTATATGAACGATATTTGGACAAAACATTTCGATTTAAATTACCATTATCTTTTGATAAAAGAAATATTGCTTTAATTAAGGGAAGCAAGATTGCTAAGATTGTTAAATAAATCATTTTATAGATATTGCACAAATTTTAGATTCCTTTAAACTGATAGTTAACTGATTAGATATTCTTATCCATATAAGTTTTTACTTTCTTCTAATTTATGACTCGCTGTTCGTACTAAGGTTAAAGGTGAACGATTGATCAGTCAATCAACTAAGACACAAAGAAGAATTTTGAAAACAAAGAAGAATTTTGCTTGACCAAAAAAAAAAAAAACTGTCGAGAAACAAAACAGCTTGGCTATTAAAGAGCTCCACTAGGTGATCTCATTTCAGTCAACAGGGATTGCATATCCATTAAAGGCTAAATTCTACCTGGTTAACTGAAAGCTTTGAAATTAATCCCTTCGCTGGACAGTACATTTTATTTTTATTTTTCTCTTCAACTTTTGATCGCTAGCTAGCCACATAACCGTTCATCCAACGACGTGGGCGCCTTTCTCGCTGTGATCTTCGCGGTCCTAAGGTGTTTGCCTTTTTGGTCTTCGTCACTGGATTTATCACTTGATGACTCAAACACCCAAGATATGTCAGGAAACACTATCAACAGTTATATTATTTTCAGACTATATGCTGTGGTGTTTAGTACATCGGGAATCAGGTGGTTTGACCCACACATATATGTACAGACGCCTGTTTTTCATTTACAGTGGTCAAAGGTGTAGTTTGTGGATATTGTGCCATTCATATTTAAATACTGCTCTGTGTGACATTGATTCTCCATCCTGTCCCGTCTTTGGTGAAATATTGTACCAAAATATAGCTTTCATTGGTAAAATAGGGCTCCTTTCTGTCGTAGCCTTAATTTTTTACCACTGGGCTTATGCTGCTCCGAAAAAAAAAAGTCAAGTTATATAGAAATCTCTTTCAGAGTCGCTAAACAAAATGAGACGCATTTGTCCATTATCACTTTATTTCTCGGACCGCTTTCCAGAACTATATCATCCAGTACCTTTAAAATTTCAGTTGCATTTTCTGAATAAATGTTCAGCTGGACAGCTACTCGTCTAGGTCCAAAATCAACTATAGTCAAGGACAGTTGTTGATAATGGGTTACGTCAACAGCTAACCACCTCCAATTTTTCTCCACGTTTCGTGTCTGCTTGGAATTGGAAGTGAAAGCTGTGAAAAGTGTCAGTCAGTTTCGTATTCTAGCAGTATCTTCTGCAATGACACCTCCAACTTCCAAGAGAGCACCCAATGCGATACTGAAGGTATCGCAACATACAACTCCTTTCTCAAATTTGGGCACGTGCCAACTACCTCTCACTTAGTACTGTCTCTTCACGTCTATAAAGAGCTTCTATTGACCTTATTTTCCCAATTCACTCATTCCAACAGTCTGCTTTTTGATGTAGTTACATGCAGTTCGCAACCACCCGGCAACAGGATTGTGACCAACTAACATCCCACATGTTGTTAACAATTCTCAATATGTAGGAAGTTGATAAGTACCCTGTTAGTTGCTTTCTTTGCAAATCATCTTTAACATTAGGAATTTCATTTAATTTCCGAAATACTTTCTTGTTTCATCGTTCATCAGTTCAAATGCCAATGATGACCTAACATCCAATGGCTCAGACTGTTTTGCTGTCAGCCTAAATTTGTTAAGTTGGCTTATCACCTCTTCCGTTGTACCTGCTGTTTCGTCCACTAGGATGCCGTCAATATATGAACTAATTGTCTTTTCCACAATCAAGGAATGCCGACATGATTTTCGTCGCAGAGTTCAGGCCAAATCCCACTCTAGTTAGGCAGTATGTTTGACCTTTATATTTAACTAGCAGTAGAGCCCGGCGTTGCCCGGGGATATAACAGTAAGAGATAGATCAAGTATCCACCATCATAAAGACTGAAAAATAAAATTGACAAAGATTATTGTTTAAGGTTGACGGACACGCATGTCTTAATTAGTTTTTTTTTTTTTTTTTTTTTTTACGAATTGGTCAAACCCAAACTCAAACAAAAACATTGTTTTCAATCATTATGAGTCTGGGAGATTGAATAGAATTTTATTATAAATAATTGTCTTGTAAATGGAATTTTTAAAGCATTCTGAGTGTTAAAAATAAAGAAAAAAGTGTGCAAGAGAATAAGAAACACTACCTGCCAAAAAAAAAAAAAAGTGAAGTTTTGTTTTATCGGCTGAAAAATATAGGAAATCCGATGTGAGTTGTCCCCCTTCCATTTTCACGATGTCTCTTAATCGTGTTTTCAAATTGATTTTGTGCAAAAACAATTATATTTTTCCCATTTTTGGCGCTGTTAGAACCACACAAGGTAATTTTATGTAGTCCTGTGAAGTTTTGTTGAAATCGGTTGAAAAATGTAGGAAATCCGATCCAATATATAAACGTTACAGACACACACACACACACACACACACACACAATCTGCGTTTTATAATAAGTAAGACTAGTACACAACTTCTTCGAAATTTGAATTTATAGATAGGCAGATTATAGGTCAACAATTGTTTAAACACTTTGCCTCAGTCACCATTCACGCATGGTCTCCCCACACACATATGTTGGCTCCTGTGTTACACGCGCTGTATTCATTTAATTCCCGATATTCCAATAGCGACGGAAATTTTTCTCTATACAGATAGAGATATTTCCCTGTACAAGCCATCAAAATCCATTCACCAATAGTGTTTCACCTCCATTTCGAGTTCTGATTTAGCCTCTCCTTGCAACGACTGATTGTAATAACTCGGTATTTTTTTATCATTGACGACTTTTCTTTCCATGCTAAACTATCCAATGGTTGCCACCAAATGTTGCACGGATATTGTTTTCCTCTTTTGTACATTCAGTGTCAACTAGGGCCTTTCACACTATGGGCAAATCGATCTGCAGTAATGCAAACATGGGCGCCTCTATTGGGCAGCAGTAGTAGCAACCAACAATGTCGCTCCCCTTTTCTCGTTTTCCACTTGACCACAACGGTAGCAGATATCATGTATCTCCTCTCTACAGTTTTTCACCGTGTCGAGACACTAGCATCTGAAAAATCGCAACTTCACTCCTCTGGGCTCCTCTTCTGAAACTTGACGCTGTCCGCTGTTTCTCCCTTCGGCAGCTGCTGTCGCTTACATGTGCTCCTGGTCAGTATACTCTGGCACGAGTTATCGGTTCATCCATCTCTGCAAAGATATGATTTAGAAACCCATGTATAAAGGTTATTTTCACTATCCTTTTAAGGTCCTTTCCACAAATCCTGCAATCCTTGATATCTTCCTGATATTGTCGATGGACACATCAATCGATTCACCAGACTATGCCACTTTGCTCAATTTGGTATATGCAACAAATAGCCCTTTCTGAACGACTCCTTCAATCTCAGCTCTATCATATCTGCATCACGTTGTTCTTGCTTCTTCATCTCGAGATATAATGCAAGAGATTCACCTTCGCAGTACAATGGTATAAGACAGGTTATATACATGAAGCTTTGCTACTAGTTTAATTTTTCTGTACCAGAAACATTCACTCTCACCACAGAACGGTTTCAATATCTTAGTGCTTAATTTAATCTTTCCGCTTCTCTGTGGCCGAAATTTCTTGTAGTTTACATAAAGTAATAGACTTTGTTTTTATAGTTTATGCATGCTTTAACTTCCTAGTCTTCAGTTTTTCTTCACTTTCACACTTCCTTTGACTTTCTCAACAAACCACCAACTGACAAAAGTGGTGGAGTATTGTTTGCTTTATTTTAATGTTTGTTTTTCTTTCTTTTTTGTTTTCGCTCAGTGTTTTTTTTTTATTAAAACTGAGTCGCAAAGGTTGTACATGCAGCAGACAAAAATAAAATGATACCCGTTATCTCCCCAAAAGGTGGTATATGGCACAAGGCCGTTTTTACGCGGGATTTTCCTAGCCTAGAGGTTTGGCAACAGGCAAAAAATATATTTATTACTGTATAAAATGCAATAATTTTGGCACATGGCCAAAGGGGGAGTGGGAAAATGCTTATCTTCGCTAACTATCCTAGTCAATCACGATCACGAGCGATTCATCCGATACAATTTATCCGTTTACCAAAAGAACTCATCCATCACCATTCAATCCTACATATACCACAATACCATATATTCACAGGGGGAACTAGCAGCGCAGGAAATCGTGCAATACAGGTGACTCACCAAGTGTGGAATTCCTAGCCCTCCATGACACGGACGCTGGACACAGCATTATTTGCGGACCTTCTATTTGCGACCACCCAACAAAAGGGTGAACAGCAAGCTCTCGATCGTTTCCTATGGTCATTGCAAAGAGGAAGTACAGCCATACGGTAACGAATAAGAGGAAAGGCGTAAGTCCCGCCCGACACGCCGACTTTTGCTTGTACCTCTGACCAATTTTTCTCCAGCTGGAGGTCGGGTCCGAACCACACTCCAAGAATGCAAACAGAACCGTCCGTTCAGCCGAAAGAGCGACCTCCTTTCAGTAACCTAGCCGCAATCCGGAAAACTTATTGCAGTTAATCTTGACCCACGTGACCTTTTCGTACCGTTCAAGCGCCTTCTGTACCACTTCAATGTTGCTGCTATACGACACGAAATGGATACACGGAAACCTTGGCTCGAGCTCCACCAGGGACAGCGATTACACGTAGGGCCTGACTGCTCCAACGCCAAAACGTAAACTAGAGGCGACAGTGGGCAACCATGTCGAACCGACCGAGACAACGCAAAAGCGCGCGACCGTTTTCTGTTCACCTGTACCATAGCACTGAGAGAGCGATGCAGGAGGCTAATCCACTTACAGAAGTCGGGTTGGAGTCCGGCGGCCTGCATGGCAGCAGTCAGGTACTGATGATCGACTCTATCAAATGCCTTGGACTGATCCAAATTGATCAACGCGGCTTGCTCGCTGGCTTTTACATCCTCTAGGATCGTTCGGATCAGGTGCAGGTTGCTCTGAATTGTTCGTCCCCTCACAGTACAAGTTTGATCGAGTCCCAACAGACTGCAAATGCTCCGTCAGGATCTTGGCCAAAATCTTTAACTATGTGTTTAGCAAAGTTATGGGCCTGTAATCATCTAATTCCCGCTCTCCATCTTTGCCTTTTTTCAACAGCGTGACCACACCCCTGGTGATCCAACTGGGGATGGACCCCTGCTGAAACCAGATGTTGAACACAACAGTCAAAATCAGCACAAAGATGTGCGACAGCCTCAAGTACAATTCATAGGGTAAACCACCCAGTCCCAGAGACATGTCACTGCCGACACTCTTCAATGCCAAGTAGACTTCCCCCTCCGTGATCTCACCCTCGCAGCTAGCCGCTTCAGTCGACGAAAGCCGAAGAAAGTCAGCCAAATAGCTGCGAAACTCAGGCTCCTTGGTAAAGAGGCTCTCGAAATGCCGCCGAAACGCCTAACACATATCGTCAGTCGACCTCACGAATGTATCGATCGGATAGCTTCCTTGCGCAGTTGTGCGTCCATGTTCACTGCTTCGTTAGACATCTTGTTTAACCTTTACCTAACTACCAGACTCTTGCAGAGCTCGCTAGTCGATCGCTAAAGAGCCTGCCTAACTAAACCTATCTCTAGGGAATCCCCCCCCAGACTTAGGATTTTATAGTGTGCCACTTGGTGATCTTATTCCAGTGAACAGGGGTGATATCTCCATTAATCTAAAATTTCTAGCTAGTTGACTGAAGGTTGCATGTTAAATCCCAGCGCTGGGTAGTACGTATTTTTATTTTTCCTTAAACCGCAAGTACATAATGTTATTATAGCCATAGAAACAGACATTCGTATCGAAGAGCAAGGAGAAAAAGAAGGGATCATATATACTGTAAACTACAATAGAAAAAGTCATATCACATTGAAGCACAAGTATTCGTCCGATCACCGAATTTAAGCAACGTTGAACCTGGGCAATTCCTAGATGGTGACTGCTTGGGAATAACAGGTGCTCCAAGCCCCTGCCATCATGCATTAGAATGAAAGGGGAAAATAGAAAGTTCTGGGGAAAGGCCTAAGCCAAACAAAGTATTTTCGCAGAAGACAATCAAGAAAAAACATTATCTGTTTTCGTTCCTCGCTCTTCAAAGCTAGATCGAGAGCTTAAACATATTGACTAAACAATAGATTATAGAGATAACCAAATACCCTTTTTCGAATACATAGATATCTGTAATGGGCCATGCAATGAGGAATAAACTCGCTATTAGTTTTTTGTTTTTTTTTTTCAAAAAACTGTTTACTATGTGACTACATAGAATGTAGGCTAATTCCACTCTGGCTAACTGCACTCTGAATACAGAAATATACATCTATGTGATGAGTATTAATTGAAATTCTTTGGGAATTCGAATAATAATATACAACTATTCAACCTCGTTTTTATCTATACGAGGTGTTTTATATGCAAGAGAATATCACTGGACATATGAACACCAACTCACTCAAGCCTACGGCTGTCTCTAACCATGTGCATTCAAACAGATATTCATATACATTCCCCAAGAAGGAAATAGAGAATAACACTCCCTCTTTCACATATAAACATACACACGCACGCTAAAATATTTTATTTTGCTGCTATACATATTATTCTTATAAATACAGGAAATATCATTGACCGGGTAAGTGTTAGTGTTCAACCAGCATTCTCTCATAAGACAAATTTAATTAGTTAACAATGTTAATTAGCTGTTACTAATTTAATAGTTTGATATGGTGTTGCACAGCAATTAGTTGACTTGTTTTTAAAAAAAAGACGCTCTATATATTTTAATGGAGGGTGCAAGAAAGAATGAGTGTGTTATTTCAATTAAACGTTAATATTTTATAGTATTCATTTCCTTATTAAATCCTGAACAACTTTGTCTAGTTTTTATCCTTTTCCTTCTTTACTTTGCAGCGATTACCAATTGTACGGCAGAATTGGCAATGCCAGACAAATGTGGAACACGACCATCTGGTTCACAACGCAACTATCGAATTGTGGGAGGTTACGAAGTTCGAAGACATAGCTGGCCATGGCAGGTGCGAGCATGAGAAACATTGGTATCCAAATGATTTCTTCTAAATAATTTTTACATTTTTACAGATTGAAAGTTCCTGCAAATTAACAGGTGAAAAATATTAATTTCAGACTGTGACCAAAGATCCAGGATTTCAGTCTAGTCTTTGCTAAATGTGAAATAATCACATTACATCTATTATTACAATGATACACGTATGATTGCAAATTTTTCAAAAGCAGTTCAAGCGGGTTTAAAGCAACTATTTTTACAGTCGAATTAGTAAATGCTATCGACAGTCTTAAAAGGCAACTAATGATTTCAGTTTTCATCATTGACAGACGACATGTCCGTAATTCTGCAGTTTTGCTGTTTTTCATTGATCTATTATTTAAAGTAACACACCCGAAAACCACACTTTGTTAAAAGTGACAGCTAGAACAGGTCACAGGCAATTACCTTTTATTTGTGTTTGTCTTTGCCTCATAAATTTTTATCAACCTTTCACCTGGGAAAAAGTATTTTTCACTCATACAGTAGTTGTTCATTTTCGCCCATACTGTTAATAACTCTTCCTCTGAGTTAAATTCGATAGATATAAAGACCAAATTTCAAAACCAAGCGCCTAAGTACGACTAATGTTTATAATTGATTTCAAAATGGAAAAAAAAAATTTTAACACTCTCAGGCAAAATAATCGACTCTTTTACGCTACTTTTAAAATCTATTAAAAAAAAAGTAAAATCTGTAGCAGATGAAAGAAAATTTGCTTTATCAACGGATGAATTCTAATCCACTAGTTGTCTTCTTCCGTTTTACTTATAAAAATATAAGAATAAAGACAAAAGGAAAACTTAGCTGACGTGTCAGTTTTTCAAAAATTTTTAATTTAAGAATGTTCATAAATATATATCAATAGTTAAATTTAAGAACGCTCCTATATATATATATATATATATATATATATATACACACACACGCAGGTAGAAGAGAACAATCCGTTACCTTCCCTGGATGTGTTGATAGAAAGAACACCTTCGGGTTTTCTCACTAGTGTTTATCGGAACCCCACCTTTTCTGGGCTATACTTCACTTGAAACTCATTTGCTCCTAAAACCAGAAAAATCAGTCTTATCAATACCCTTACTCACCGTGCTTTGATGTTGTGCTATGAGCGCAGGCTTGATGCTGAGCTTAGGAAAATTAAACTGCTGTTCTTAGCGAATGGTTACGCCGAATGTGTCACAGCTACCATTGAACGTAAAATTGTAAAGTCCAATGGAGTTAGGTACAGTGTAACCCGGATATAAGAGACCCTGATATAAGAGAAACCCGGATATAAGAGAGATTTTCTCTGGTCCCAAATTAGAGCCTGTGTTAATGTATATAAATTAGACGCGGATATAAAACACCCTGATATAAGAAAAACCCGGATATAAGAGAGATTTTCTCTGGTCCCGTCCTCCCCGATATAAGAGAGTTCGTTTTGAGTGACAGTGTGATGTCGTAAATCGGTCAAACAGAGGTCAGTTAGAGAGAGAGTGAAGTTCAATGAATTAATTATGACTAGTCTAGAGACACGGTGTGTCCAATTTGTGTCTGTAGGAGACACCCTCTACCTTATGATTTTGCTTTGTGTGTCTAAGGGTAGCGCCGCCCGCTTTTTTGCCGACTTTGCTTGTCGTTGCATTTACTGGACAGCACTTTCACTTTACCCACTGTTCTGTTGAGTCAGAAGTTTGTTTGTTAATTTTGCCACTGAAAACCGTTTGCTTGCGATCATTGCGATTAGTGATGTCGGCGTCTCAACGAAAAACTCTGAGCATTTCTGAACAGTTGGCGCTCATCGACGATGTCATAGTGAAGAAACTCACTGGCCGCTGCAGCCAAAAAGTACGGAATCGGTTATTCAACAGCAGCAAAAATTCTCAAGAAAGAAGACGATCTAAGATCTTGCATGCAAATGAACGGAAACACTAATCGCAAACGAAAGCACCAATCCGTGCACAAGGACGTTAACGAAGCGCTTACACAATGGTTTACGCAAGCATGTGCTCATGGAGCTACCGTCACTGATCACGTCATCAGGCAGAAAGCATCACAACTGGCAGTAAATCTTGAAGTTGATTTTGAACCGAGCAATGGCTGGCTCATGCGCTGGAAGCAGGCCAATAACATTTCGTTCAAAAAATTTCACGTCAGCAGATCACGGTTTGGCAACGAATGGGTGACAAACGTTTTGCCGCAACTTTTTCGTGGATATGATCCAAAAGATGTTTGGAACTGTGATGAAACGGGAATTTTCTACAAAGCCATGCCGTCTGGATCTTTGCGATTTGCCGGCGACGAACAGTCAAATGGGACAAAAGTTCCCAAAGACAGACTCACGATGCTTCAGTTCACAAACATGGACGGCAGTGAACAGCAAGCTGTAGTTGTTGGTAAGTCGGCAAAACCACGCTGCTTTAAAAATGTCAAAACTGTGCCGTTTTCTTACTCCGCTAATCGTAAAGCCTGGATGACTAGTCAGCTGTTTACTGACGTTATGAAAACGCTTGATCGAAAAATGATTGCTCAAAATCGAAAGATTATTCTGTTTTTGGCCAATGCAACTTGTCATAACTTACTGCCGGGTACAAACCTGTCAAACATCAAATTGTCGTTCATGCCACCAAACACCACCAGTCTCATTCAACCTTTGGATCAAGGCATCATTCGTCCATTCAAAGTGTATTATCATCGGGAACTTGTTCGAATGCAAATCGCAGCGATCGATGCTACACCACCAGTGCCGCTGTTCGAGGTGGCCAAGCAGATAACTGTTTTGAAGGCCATGCACATGATGAAGCGAGCACTTTTCATGGTCAAACCCGTCAACAATTCAAAATTGTTTTAAAAAGGCCGGCTTTGTCATTGAATCACATGCTGAAGTGGAAGAAATACTCGACGAAAATGATCAAGTTTCTCCACCATCGGGCATGAAGCAAACAGATTTTGACGAATTTATCAGCTTCGACGACCATACACAATGTTATGGAGAACTGACTGACACGGACATCACACGTGGTATAAAATCGGATGATCAAGATTTTGACGAAGATGATGATGCTGAAAGCGTGAGTTCTGAAGTTTCTGAAAGTGACAAACCAGTGCCAAATTCTCTGGCTGCATTGAATGCGCTTGAAACTCTGACAGCCTACTTTGAAGCAAAAAGCAGTAATCCTGATGGCGCATTGAAAATGATTTACGGACTGTATGAAAGTGTTCATGATGCTAACAAAGAAATTTCTATACAATCAAAAATGACTGACTTTTTTAAGAAAAAGTAATTTTTGATTGAATTATTTTGAAAACTGATTGAAAATGTATTTTTGTCTGTGTTTTTTATGTCTATAACTGTTAAATAAACTAGTGCTCTGTACGTAAAAAGCGTTATATGAAGTGTTCCCATAGTTACCTAAACAAAATAGACCAAACCCAGATATAAGAGAAACCCGGATATAAGAGACTTCTCTGGTCCCGACAACTCTCTTATATCCGGGTTACACTGTATATGGTCCACCTAAATGTCCTGTATATGTTAGAATACCGTGGATTGGTCCTGTGAGTCAAATATATGCCGATGAAATATCCTCTTCTATCAAACGATGTTTTAATGCCGTATTTGTCCGGAATATTTTTTCTATCAGAAGGGCTTTCCCTCAGGTCACAAGAATGTCCTACCTGTTCATCAGCAGAGTTTAGTTGTTTATCAATATAAATGTCGATGTGAGATCGACTATATGGGCAGAACTATCCAGTGGTTAGAGGTTAGGATCGCCCACCATGTTCTGGGTCAAGTAAGTAGACATGAGCCTATAGCATCCGGGTGTCCTCAGACTCGGTGAGCATTTATGGAATTCTATTCTGTACCCACTATTCTCTGGGGTTCTTCTCTGCCTTGCACAGGACATGGACAAGACTTCACTTGGACATCTTGGAGTCTGTTGTTATTAATATACAACGTCCTGCCTTGTGTAGGCAGAGAGAATTAAAGCACATGGCATTGTTCGAGGAGCTAGTCGACAATCCAACGCCTAACTAGGAATTGACTTTTTTGTTCCCTAGTTTTGGTATATTTTAACACCAGTTGTTGAAAATAATTTTTCTTTTCAACAACTTAGTTTTGTTGCCAACAATGTTATTTTTTCTGAAGATGTGTCAGCCGAAAGATATCTAAAATTTTAATCGCTGTGATACTTTTGAATCCTTTTTTTCATGAAGATCATTTTATCCTGGTGTGGCAATAATAATCTGATTATATTATAAGATAATATTTTGTTATGTTGACATAAAAGATTGATATGCGACAATAAGGATCGCCGAATAGCAGATGCAGGTCGTAAATTCATGATACGGTTCTATGACGTCATACCACGTGATAGATCGAAATATTAAAAACAGAACCATATGTCTATATGCAATGTAATGTGTTGTAACTAGTTTAAAATGCAATTTTGTTGAGTGTGGGTTGATTTGTTTTAATGTAGATGGCCCCCAATATCTGAAGGTTCTTTTTACTGTGTGTATGTGTGAGTATTGTGTTATCAACTAATATCTGTCTAATATTATGTACATAGCTATGTTTTTTAAGAAGAGTTGTTTAATAGAACTAAGATTAGAAAGGTGACAGATAAATCTACGGGAGAGCATGGTTGTAGTAAAACCAATATATGTTGTGGGTTTATTATTAGAATCACAGATACTCGCATATACACCCAGTAAAAAGAACGTTCTAGAACCGCATCTTGAGATTACGACATGCGTCTTCTATTCCGCGATCGTTATCGTCGCATATCAATCTTCTATGTCAACATAACAAAATATTATCTTCGATGGTGAATATCTTTGTTGAAATGTCCATATAACCATTCTGAAGATGGCTCATGTTAGCTGAAAGCTTAGATCAAGGACCAACTTAATAAAAAATATCCAAATGTCGGACAATTTTTGTCTTTATTTTCACCCGAAATTAAAGCAAACATACGAACATTAGAACGGCTCATGATTAGACATAGTAGACACTCATTGTCTGTTATATTTAACAATATGTGTTTAAATAATGATCTTACTTATATACATATATACACTTTCTCTCCTTTTCTCTCCATTTATACTTACACACATACACTGACACCATTATATTTTCAATCTCTAACACTTTTTGATTTCTGTTTATTTTTGTTTCTTTTCTTTCATTCTAATTAATTTTCTGAAAATCTTTACACGTCTATCTTTGGCTTGGCCGCTATTACCCCTGGAGTAAGTTTTATTCATAGTGTTTGTCAGGACTTTGTGATCTTCTGCTGTATTTAGCTTGGTAAATAGCAAACAGAATATCCTAATGTTCCCAGCCATTCTGATAATCGTTGCTAAAAATACCACACCTTTTCATGTCCCTTTTTCTGCTTTATTTCGACTTTTATTTTATTGTCCCATTAATCCCGTAAGCTTTTAGCCACCCTTTCATCCAAGATAAAAACTAATACCACCATAGAACATCTTAGATAATATAAAAACTATTAATTGCCAACAAATATTTCCTTAACTTATTTGCATTTTTTTTTCAGTTTCTAGATTTTATTGCTTCGAAATAGTGTCGTTGCCAAAAGAAAGTACGTGTTTCAAAATTTAAATTAGTAGCCTGAGTCATATATTTAAATATATTGCATGTATTCTGTTATTTGTTCTTGAACTCTTATGTCAGAACGAGAAGGTTGTAAAATGGGTGATGTAAGGTTGTAAAAACGTACGCTTAATTGTATGAGGAAATGATAATGTTATGGAATCATTCATTTCTCTCTTTACTCATTGAACTGTTAAGCTCGTGTTATAACTTGTATCTAAGTATTGTCATATACATACGATGTAACCGCCTAGAAAAATTCTGACCCATTTCCTAAAATTAGTATTTTTTATGTATGGTCATTGATAAACTACTTTGAGAAACTGGGTCGAACCGAGAACTTTTCAGCAACTCCTCGAAAATATATGTGTATGTATAACTGGTAAGAAATACAATGTTTGGGTGGTATAGCAGATATTGATTGATGGGTGGGTGGCATAACAGTTATTTGCGTGGAATAGTGAATCGGAGAGTCGAGTTTAAATTCCGACCTAGTCTGCAGCGTTCACTTTCACAGTAATATATTCTCCATGCTATAGATTAAATAGCAGAGTAGAATCGGCTCTATAGCCTTGGGTCAGTCAAGAAAGATAATGCTAGACCAAAGTGAAACCAACGGAAAACTATTCCAGTATACTTCCTAAGAACCCATGGCAATTCACAGGTAATAAATAATAGGATACTGTGGAGAGCCAGATCGATTAAATCCAGAATGAACATAGCAATTAAAAATGAAATTGATCATACATATTAGCAGTTCTTTGTTGATACCGATATCTTTCACATTACATACATATCTTTCAAACCTTGTTACTCGGAAAGAAAAAATAGCAAAAACAACAACAACAACAATATTAATCGTTATTGAACACCGAAAAATGAAAATGAATGTCAAATAATTGATGCCATCATACCAGCAGTCGACAATAAAACAGCAAAGCAAATAGAAAAGGTAGCAGATATTTTTACCTGAAGGTTGTCATTGCCAGATTCTTGAAAATGTCGGAGAAAAAAAAAATTAAATTAATCCTAGCAGTGATTTGCCAATGAAGTTTAAGGAAGATATTGACCAAAATGGTGTAAAATACACATTGAGAAAGCTGTAAAATTCTACCATATAGCAGTATACATCGAAAAGTAGTGTCTGTTTGACGTCTATGTTGTGACTTGACAGGCATTATCTTATATGGTACTCAAAACATCTACACAACAACATTATCATGATGCATTCAAAATAAATAAAGAAGAAGAAGATATGAAAAGTGTCGAATCGACAAAATTCCAAACGGACCTCAAGAAGTTTTACAGGGAAATTAGAAAAGCAGTTAAAGAAATAATTCTATTGAAGAAGTGCACAAATTTTGGGAGAAAATTTGGACCAACTGAAAGAAATATAATCTCAATGCAGAGTGGATCAAACGAAAACAAGAAAAAATGTAGGATAAAGCTGTGCAAGAATGAAAAAATATAACTAAGCAAAAATGTTAGGCAAAATCCTCAAAATGGAAATACCCAGGAAATGACAAGGTACTCAACTTTTGGCTCTATCATCTGGCATTAAACAATAAAACTCTTGCGCAAACTTTATCAATACTAATCCCAATGAAATTCCGAAATGGATCACTGAAGATATTATATATCTGCTACCAAAAACAGGTGAAACGGATAATCAAAAAGATTATAGGCCAATAACATGTCTGTCCACCGCATATAAATTGATCACGTCTGTCCTGACGAAATGTATTTACTCTTTTCTGGATTAAAACAACATTCTTCCATTGTCCCATTATACCTAAATCACACCAAAGTCACTGCCACTTCCAATTGTTTGAATACCCGACGAGGAATCTTTGAAGAAGACTACCTGTCGTATGAGCTAAACAGTAATAACTATGGATACAAAGTAAAAAAGAAAGTGTTTAATCACATGCCTGATATCAAACTCTTTTCCAAGGAGGACAATGAGTTGAACAGTATCCTCAATACTGTAAAATGTTTCAAAGATGATATCGGTATAGATTTCGGTTTAGATAAATATGCAAAAATAATATTCAAAAAAGGGAGAATGAGAGAAACATACTCAACAGATCTAGATTCTGTCACAAAGATTAGGGAACTGAAACAAGAAGAAGCCTATAAATACATAGAGGTCATCGAATGAGATGTATTACAGCATACGCAAATGAATGAGAAAGTGCGAATATAATACTACAAGTGCGTGCGTCTAGTGTTAAATACTGAGTTGAATTCACAAAACAGAATATCAGACATAAACACATTGGTTATCCCTATGGTGCAACATCATTAGTTGGACCATAGCTGACATTAAGCGAAAGGATTTTAAAACGAGAAAGCTTCTCACTTGCTGCTACATGCATCATCGTAAGGCTGATCGTCTATATGTGTCCAGATCCAAAGAATCAGAGGATCAGTTCAACTAGAACTGTCTTACAAAACCACAACAATCGGTCTACAAAGCTACCTGGAAACTGCAGAAGTCTGGATGATGATCTGTGTCAAAGAACATGAAAGAAATAAGAAACTTTATTCAGTAATAAAGGAAGCAAACTAATGGAAAGTTGGTGAAGAAAAGCACCTACTTCAGAAGCAAATAATCTAAAAATGAAAGCAAAAGCAAATGATGCCTCTTCATGGTCAATACTTTGTCCCTACCAAACAAGCTGGTGCACACAAGCCCCGTTCCTATCAGTGGTTACGTTGTGCAAGGTTAAAAGTTGAAACCGAAGTTGTTGTCTCGACCAATGCTTGATAACTAAAAATTACCAAGTACACATACTGAAAAAATCTTTTAACCCGGAATGCAGATTCTGTGATAAATATTCAGAAACAATTGACCATTCTGTATCAGGTTTCACAGTGTTAGCACCTACTGAATATAAAAATTCAGCATGATAGAGTGGGCCAATATATGCAATGGAAAATACGCAACCTTTACAGAAAGGAAACCGCAAGAAACTGGTATGAACATCACCCAGATCCGATTACATAGATACGACCTGTAACAAAATAGGACTTTACAATACACACAGACAGAACAATCAAAGTTAATTGCCAGGATATCGTCATCAAAAACCACAAAAACAGAATGTGCTTTCTTATTTCAGGCTGTAATTTATCTTTGAAGATCTTCAAAAAAATTATCAAAATACAAAGATCTTGAAATGGAAATCTCAAAAATGTGGCGCATCAGGATATCAATAATTCCAATTGTAGTTGGAGTCCTCGGTTTGATTGGAAAAGGTTCCGGTAGACTCATTGACGGGATTCCTGGTAGCCCATTTTTAAAGAAATACAAAAATTGTACTCATAAGTGCAACTCACACATTACGAAGAGCTTATCTATGTAAAATGTGTGTGATCTTAGTTTATTTTTGTTTTGTTTTTTGTTTTTTGTTTTTTATTTTTACAAAAATTCACTGTGGAAAAGATCATGAAGCTAATTCTAACCTTAAGTCTCTGGTTGAGATCCCGAAGGAAATGTGTATACAACAGAAATAATAATAATAATAATAATAATAATAATAATAATAATAATAATAATTCCTAAGCGGACATTATTGTTTTAGGAAAAGATTTTGAATAATGCATTTGTCGATTAACGAACTCTCTGATCTTTTTCGACCTTTGCAATTCCATTGACCATGTAAATTTCCAGTAATAATTAATCAATTAATTTTTCGCCGCGTAAAGCACGCAAGAAAACTCATAAACAAGGAAAACAATAAAAAACTGTCTATATTTCCGAGCTGAGGTATACTATTTACATTATACGGACTATTCTCCCCATCTTTGTTGCCATATTTATCACAACGTTTCGGCTGTTGTACGCTGCAGCCTTCTTCCTCAAGGACACACGGCACAGTGGATAAAGGCGTTACTTAGATCCAGTGACAGGACCCCAAGAGTTCAATACCTGTTCAAGGAGGTGGAGAACTTCGAAAGGAGAATTAACAGGAGATAACTGATAACTGACATCAATTAGACATGGCACGTGGAACTAGAACAGTCTACACCAGTGAGTGAAATAAAGGGTTCAGTTCGACATTCCAACCATCTGAAGAAGGCCGGAGCGTACAACGGCCGAAACGTTGTGATAAATATGGCAACAAGGATGAGGATAATAGTAAATAGTGAATAAAAAAATCATCCCTTACTTTAAGAGGAACTTATAGTTAAATAAAGAAAATAAAAGATATTGGCAAGCACTGATAGTATTATCATAACACAAGGTTCAATATTTACAAAAAGTAACATAGCAAAGGAGTTAAGCACGCAAATATGGTTATGAGTGACAAATTTATTGGACTTTTATTTGAAGAAAACTGGAGAATGTACCGATTGAAATGCACAGAAATATCTTCTATCTTTTCAAATGTTATCTCTGTTGTATAAGTCTTTGCATTGCCATGATGGCCGAGTATACCTTTACAATTGACGTCTTATTTTTCTCCTTGTCCACGTCACTTTATATTCCTTTAAAATATCTATTTTTCATTACCAATCACTTTTCTGTTCAAAATTGCCGAGTTGCGTTCACGTGAATGCAAAGAAATGCATTTTAATTATCGCTAGTTGGCATCTGTCGAATCATGGGGAACCTATTTTCCAAGTTTGAACCTCTTTCCAAGTTGTTAGAGATCGTTGGATAGCTTGAATTTGAGCCAATCCTTTAACCGTAACAGTTCTATTGGATTTAAACAAAAGTCGGACATTATTAAAAACTAACTGTTCGGGATGCATATGAAGTTGCTTGTGATGTCATCAGCGGCAATTTCTTTTTATATGAAGAATCTATCTCCTAAATATTAGTAATATTTCGAATTGCTTCCGTAGCTTTTCTTTTCTCTTTCTTCCGGAGCACAAGAATTTTTAGACAATTTACTAACTATCTTTATTGAATATGGAATTCACAGCTAATGGTTATGTGTGTGTGTGTGTGTGTGTGTGTGTGTGTGTGTGTGTGTGTGTGTGTGTGTGTGTGTGTGTGTGTGTGTCCTAAAATTGTAAACGACTATTTTCAAAATACACTCGTATTTTTTAAATAGTCATATATTTGAAATTATTTAGCTAATGGAGAACGATCAAAAAGCCTTTCATATTATAAAAAAAATGACACACTTATAAATGCGCACACATACAGATGCATATTTTCCTTTATCTATATTAAAATTATCAAATTAAATCCCAAAATACATAAAAATCGGTTCACCATGTTAACAAACAATTCCTCTTATAATGGTTCAATTAGAATAGTACATTAATTATTTGCTTATAATGGTTCAATTAGAATAGTACATTAATCTTCTTCTTAGTCACTGAAAAATGATCAAGTATTTCTGTTATATTAAATCTGACCAAATTAAATCTAATATCAGCTCTGAATTTGTCTTATTCTTATAGAGATATTTTCCCTTCGGTTTCTGACATGATACAAATTTATTCATTTTTTTAAATTTTTCCAACATATACTCTTATATATTTCCTGTTGACTTTTGCAGGTGGCCATTCTGACACGAGCTAAAAAACAATATTGCGGTGGGACTCTTATCTCACCACAATGGGTTCTAACAGCAGCACATTGCGTACGAAAACGCGGCCGGAAACGGAAGGTAATAGTGCGCATGGGTGAACACGATCTTCATTCACGGAGCGGCAACGAGATCACGCTGGAATTGGAGAAAGATTTCCCTCACCCAAAATTTGATTTTCACACAATATCAAATGACATTGCACTTCTGAAACTGAAACGCCCAGTGCGCCGAAGCTTCAACGTTGGATTCGCTTGTCTACCCACAGAAACGAACGAACTCCACGCAGGAACAATATGCAATATTATTGGTTGGGGAAAAGTAGATGGATCGCATCAGGACGGTGCCAAAATCTTGCGCGAAGCTGAGGTGCCGGTGGTAGACCAGGGAAAATGTCAGAAAGCATTCAAATACAAGATTACGAACAATCAGATCTGCGCGGGCTTTAAAGGTGGTGGTGTTGATTCGTGTGGGGGCGACAGCGGGGGACCCCTCATCTGTGCTAATCATCCAAATAGGACAACGCAGTGGTACGTGTATGGCGTGACCAGCTATGGTGAAGGCTGTGGACAAAAAAGCAAATATGGCATTTATACAGATGTAAGAAAATATTTAAAATGGATATACAGAACAATTGGTAGGAACTGCTCTTGTTCAAAAAAATGATGGCAGTGATCTATAGGTGCATATATTCAGACACATATCGGTACTCTCTCAGAGACTCAAAAAACAAAAATGGAATTCTACTAATACTACTACTATTACTGATAATAATAATAATAATAATAATAATAATAATAATAATAATAATAATAATAAGGACGATTAATAGACACCTATGTACATTTGTCATGTGTACCTTCAGTATAAAATACACCTATACATCTAAATTAAGGAATAATTTATGTTATGTAAATATATCACACTTTTTTATTATATTGTGTGATATATCTACATTATAAATTGCATAATTTACTTTATATTATAATTTTCCATGTATAAAAATTATATTTTAGGTGATATACCTTATGTCGGTGTACAAACTATATTACATATTCTCATTAGAGTCCATATACTATTCCGTATGTATTATACGAACACATACGCGCAGACATATATAGTATCTATATATACGTTGCATAAGAATATTATACATGTATGTACTAGTTTGTATATGTATATAGATGTATCTAATTTACGTATTATGTGTAAGATAATGCAATATACGTAATACAACTATGTACATATA
Source organism: Acanthosepion pharaonis (assembly GCA_903632075.3). Classification (NCBI taxonomy): domain Eukaryota; kingdom Metazoa; phylum Mollusca; class Cephalopoda; order Sepiida; family Sepiidae; genus Acanthosepion; species Acanthosepion pharaonis. Next base: position 383,485 of record CAHIKZ030005409.1, on the reverse strand, counting down.
TAATGTTCCTGTTATGGTATCTATGTACACGCAGATAAATGTATAAAGATACATATATCGACCAGACAAAGAAGGGAACAATTTGTCAGAGAAATCAAACAAGTTAGAAAGTTATGTTCGATGATATTAAATAAATAGGGCGCATTTATAGTGTGAAAATGAAGGATTTTAAATGCCTACTATGATTTATTTTTCCTGCTCATCTCACACTTTATTTCTTTGATTTTTTTTTTTTTTGCTTTTCATAGGGCAAACCGAAACGCTGTCAGTGTTTTAGATGCAGACTTTTCATTTTCTCCATCTTTATTTATGCACTAATGTTCTCTCTCTCTCTCTCTCTCTCTCTCTCTCTCTCACTCACTCACACACACACACACACACACATACACACACATACACACTTATTACCTCACACACGCACATCAATGACTTTCTACCTATTTGTGTGCGTGTGGGACTTACATTTATTTGGTCATATTCATCACACAAATGGAGACATGAATAAAAATTTATCTAAGAGTAAAAGTGACTATCACAACACAGTCAACAATAATAAGAGATATGTTGAAGATAATGTGGATAAACATACAGAAATATCTATCTTGATTAGTTTCATTTCTTGTCTTGGTTCAAACAAGATCACATGGTTTTATATAAATTGTTTATATATATATATATATTGGTATGCGGACGATGGTAAAAGCATTCTGACCCAGCTTCGGATCACAACATAGTCGATTTATTAAAAAGCTCACCTCTTGATAATATCAGCATGGAGAGATTATTCCAGCGTGTGGCACCGTTGAGAAGTACCAGTCAATCATACTCGGAGTTGATCCAAGTTTTGTGAGTGAACATGAGTTGACTAAAATGTTCCGGGAGCCGTCGGTGGCCGTGTTAGCAGGAAGTCACAAATCATCGTGAACAGACCAAGGATTTGAGCAGACTGGCATTATTCAACTACTAATCACGCCAGATTATGGACTCTCTTCCAGAAATTGTAACATCTACTCAACATAGTTTGGCTTTGTAAATGTTCCTGTGCAAGCGTCTGCTATATAGCCAACCTAGCAGACGAAAAACAAACTGCCAGTCATTATATAATGGCTGACAGCTTGTTATAAGCGTATGAACGGATAGGGTTGTCAGGATATGCGTAAAATATGCCATATAAAGTTTACTGAATTCGAAAGTTTTTAGCATATGAAAAATAGTTTTCCTTTTATTTTAAAATGAAAACAACGTTAACAATGTATTCAGTGGAAAAAGATCAATTTGTGGTAACACTTTTACCGCCGATATTTCATTTTAGATGCTATAGTTATCTGAATTTATCATAACTTACGCTCATCTCTTTATCCCTATTTAAATTTTCTGGACAAACTTGGATTCAATCACATTGCAGCTACATTTGAGTTCACTTTTGCTTATAAACTGTATTTTTGTATGGATCTGTGTATTTATTTGATAACTGCTTCCAGTAGACATTAACGAGAAGCGTGCAAATTTTTATTTTGATTTAAAACTTCAAATGGTGACTTATGCCAAGTCATGACATTCCTGATAATATAACGTTTTGAAATAATTTTAGTATGTTATCTTTGTATATATTAATATATGCATAACATATAAAATTACATAAGATATCTGAATGTATAATGCAACATCCATATAACATTTGCATTCTTCTAAAAAAAAATTATAACGCAACTGAAAAATTAAATCGATAAATTCAAATTTAAGAAACCATACACAAATTTTTATTAAATTATTTAATTTTAGATGAAATCAAAGTTACAATGGAGGATATGGGTGTTTATGCATTGTTATATACATGTTTTACATAAAAGATACTACGGTCATAATTGATTATTAAATTTGGTTCCCAATAACTGTGTCACCATTTTGAAAAATCGCAAGCAATTAAGCAAGTAGACACCACAAATCATTTAATAAGGCACCTCATTAAGTTCGTAGGTTAATGACGAAAAAAGCATTTATTTTGCACAAAAAATATTTATTTTACAATATAATATGTTTCCGACTTGATTTAATCACATACTACGATATGATACAATACAAATTCTCAATCAATTTTTAGCTAATACATACAAATCAAGCTACCTACATTGATACAGTTAAACGTTATCTTACCCTCCTCTCCATATAAATTACCACTTAACGTAATCCTGTACCTCGAGTGGCCCCCGGGCCTTGTACAGGGTGAAGTTTACTGTAAAAAGAAAGTAAGAAATTCGATTTGGAAAACTAGAAACTTAATGAAACCATCTTAAAACGCCATTCTTTTTACAAACACTGAGCTTAAAAGGTTTTTTTTTTAATTCTCTGCAATTCCGATGTCATATTTTAAATAGATTAATTGTAGTTCATACTTTGCATATTGTATGTTACATTTCTAATCTTAATAAGAACATCATTATTTGAAGATGTTTCAGGCAAATAATGAGATCCATCATCAAATGAATGAAGTAAAATGTTTATTTCAATAGCATATACTCTGATATATCGATGTACGTACATATATACGAGGGAGTCCGATACACATCCAAAAATTAGTATTCTCACCGAAATACTGATTTTAGGAAATGCGGCCAGACCAAGAACTTTTCAGTACTACTTTGTTTTACTGTTTTATATCATGGCATGTGTCATACCCGCCCCAATTTTTTTTTTTTTTGCCTTTAATCCCTTTTATGATATATCTTATCTTAGTCTGTTCTCTGATCCCTGCTGACTTTATTTTCTGTCTCTTCGAGTTATCCTTAGAATTGCCCTTTCCATTGATTTTTATGTCTTTTTTAGTTTGTTTTCAAGCGGCTTTTTTAATTCCTATGCTTCGCACCTGGATGTCATAGCTTGTGTTATAAATTAATTTTACTCTTTACGTTTTAAACATATTCGCAAGGGGGGTTCCATTATTTCTCTATTTGTATTAAATGCTTTCCATCTTATCGTTATGCTTCGTTTTATTTCATTTTTGTGGTCTATTATCACCTGCTGGAAGTATATATATATATTCTTAAATTCCAGTTCGTCATCTTCAATTTTTATGCACTTTTTAGAATATTACAATTGAATGTTATTTTTGTCTTATTTTGTTTTATTTTTAACCTGCATTGATACTTTCACTTCTTTTGGTCATGTTGCATTACTTGTGATTCGTCCGATAATTCAGTTGTTAATAAAATGTCGTAGCTGATTAAAATATTCTCCGTTGATATATACTCCCATCCAGTCCCAGTTTACATTTGCGATGACATTTTCAAGTTGAAGGGAAATTCTTTTCACTTGCCTCACTCCTTTTCCCATCTTTATCTTTGTATCTATGTAGTTGAATTATTACAGTACTGTTATCGTATATATTTTTAATAACTTTTATAAAGTCTTCGTTAAAACTGCTGCCTGTTTCATTAAGTCAAATGCTTTTACATAATCAACCAAAGCTAATGAAAGTGGCTTGTTATATACTGTTGTCTTTTGATCAATTGATCTATTGTTTGTAGATGGTCTATTGTTGTTTACCTCTCCTAAGATCTGCTAATTACCAAAACTGTTTGTTAGTCTGTAAGTGCTTTTCAGAATAATCTTTAGGTGTTTGCTAATAATATAGTCGGGCGATAGTTTATTATGTCCTTTTTAATAAAATATCATTACTATATCTAGACTGAAATTTCGAGTTACTTGCCTTTTCTAAAAGTATATGTAGTCGTGCTAATTCTTTATTAAATTAATCTTCTACATTTTCCCTAACGTCCATTACTATGACATCGTTTTCTGCGTTTCACATTTTGAAGCACAATTTTTATTTTTTCTGTTGTTACCCCCAATAACTAATATCTTTCGGTGGTATTTTTATTTTCGAAACATACGGATTTGCGTCGTAATTCTTAGTTATTTTTGACGTTTCCATACTACATTTAATAAATTTTTGCATGTTTTCATTGTTGTTTAACTTTGTGGTTGGGAACAAAGCACATTTCAAGTTACCTTTCCTGATTGTTTCTTCGGCTTTTTCTAAGGTTCTGTTCCTTTTTTGTATTTCCATTTTTGCCGCATAGTTTAAATCTGCATTTTCAGTTTTATCGCTTTTAGTATTTAAAACCATACATCTCTATTTATTGGCTTATCTCCCTTTTTTTTATTGATATTTCCAATTGGAAATATCAGCAATAGTGAAATCAATTTCATTTTTTGTTTCCTCGTTTCTGTCTATAACATTATTGACGTCGACGTAAAACATTTAAATTTCCTTACCAAATTTTATGAAGTTGACGGTGCATATATATATATATATATATATATATATATATATATATATATATATATATATATATATATATATATATATATATATATATATAAACCCAAAAAGAACGCTCTGAAAGAATTATCTCCTATTTTGCTAGCGATGATGTGCAGGTACGGCGTGTATTTGGCTTGTTACATATGGCTGCTGCTACTGCTCAAATGCATTAACCACTCCCTAACCGTGCTCATATTCATTCTTTGATCTCCGGAAACCTTCATCAACGTCAATAAATACCAATGTGTTCAACTATTTTCAAAAAAGGGAATTAAATGAAAGACTTATGTTTTGTACAAGCTTTCATATCAGACGATCATTTACCAGATAAGGTAAACGAAAATATTTGATTATTGTGGAGAAGATTTAATTTTACAACCTTGCCATTAACACCATCATCTGATATCGAAAATAGGAGGCATTTCTTTCAGAGTGTCTCTTGTGTATGTGTGTGCATATTTATGTGAATATGTGTTTGAGTATGCGTGTTTTAGTGTGTACGTTCTGAAAACTTATTCGAGTCCTTAACGTGAAATATTGTAATTTTGATTCCAATTTGTACACTTGACCCAATAGTACTAAAAATGTTCGTTAGAACTTTTTCAGTCCAACTGTTTCTTAAGAATTTCCTTGTTTCTTAAACTGTCACAATTTTTATTGTTTCATTCTTTTTTTTCTTTCATTCTAGCTATAATTACTTTACTAACGTGAAGTAATTATAGCTAGAGTGAAAGAAAAAAAGAATGTGAAGTATCCAAAGGAACATACAAGCATTTTCTACTTTAGTAAATGAATTCCAACGCTGCTATGTTTATTTTAATATAAACAATATTTAAACGACTTTACTCCAACCAGCATTCCTTATGTATCTATTTTTTTATGAAAAATACGCAAACCAAATAAATAAACAATATCAAGGAATAAACAAATAAATAAACACACACACACATATATATATATATATATATATATATATATATATATATATATATATATATATATATATATATATATATATATATATATATGTAGAGTTCACGACCAGAAACCCTGCATTCACACTTCCTCCAACCACTCGACTACCATAAATAATCTCGTGGTCATAACAGTAAATAAGCCTCAGCATGATTCATAAAGAAAAGAAACTAAGAAGAGCCGGTTCCTTCTCTCCCCAATTCCCTTAATCTCCTCGGGACTTATATACAAAGCCCGCTATATCACAGTATATCACAGTTCGCTAAAGGAGTAGTGGCACTTGGTTTGGAGATAGCATGAAATTGACACTCCCGTGCAGTGTTGATTCCTACGATCACAATTTCTTTATACATATATTAGAGAGAGAGAGAGAGAGAGAGGCCTATAATAATTACACACATACGCACACACAGACATATATATATATATAGAGAGAGAGAGAAAGAAAGAGAGAGAGGCCTATAATAATTACACACATACGCACGCGCACACACACACACACACACAGAGACATATATATATATATATATATATATATATATATATATATATATATATATATATATATATATATATATATATATACCACTATTTCCGGATTGTGTGTAGTTATTGACTTATGTGAATGAGAGGATATCAGATCACTATAATTTATTTTGAAAATGCATATGTTATATGTTTAAATTATGGGAAGGGGGATGCTGAAATACTGTCGACAGGACCTGACGAGAACGTTTCAGTATCTCCTTCGCATAATCAAACTAAATAAGCAAAGATTAGATTTTTGTTGGGGAGGGGGGCATCTTGAGAGAACCTAGAAATTTTCAACACGCACTTGAAAATTAAATCCCTAATTTTTTATGAAGATTTTGTGCATAACATATGCGTCTGTGAGAGAGTATGCGTGTATAAACTCGCGTATAGTGGCGGAGGAGTTAAACAAATATTCGTACACATACAAATTCTTAATTTATTTTATTTCCAACTAATGAATAAATATAATTTCCATATAATTAACTGTAAACAGATGTATAACTAAATATGCATTGAAAACATAAAAAAATTGATTTAACAGACATAAATCCCATATATTCATTTTAATAGGTGAAAAAGTATTCGTACAATACAAAAAAGAATACATAATCTTCATTTAATACTCTGTAGAACAGTCATTATTCACTTCTACAACAACCTACTTCTTGTAGTTCTCAATTAATGATTTGCAAATTTTAGTTGGTATTTTGTTCCATTCTTCTTCGTGTATGGTCTTCGGATTCGGGATGTTTGTTGGAATTCTTGATTGGATTTGAATTTTCAAATAACGCCACAGATTCTCGGTTGGGCTTAAATCTGTAAATGATTTGTCTATTTCAGGATATTTACATTATTTCCTGCAAGCCATTTCTTCGTAGATTTTGCAGTGTGCAAGATTATCATCTTGTCGGAAAATCTAACCAGGAAGAAGTTCAAGATTTTCAATCGAAATCATTAAATTTGCTTCCAAAATATTTTGATATGCTGCAGCATTCATTCTCTTATGTTGCCAGTACCTTTTGCAGAAAAATATCTCCAAACCATGATGAATTACGTTCAAACAACTCGATTTTGGTTTCGTCTGTCCATAATACTCTTTCCTAATACAATTTTTCCTTATCCTTATGTTCACGAACGAATTTCAACCTGGCATCATTCTATCTTTTCAATAGCATTTCCGAGGGGAGCGTGACTTTAGATTGTTCCTATGAATAGTGTTTATTGTCTATTTAGTGATACAGATTCCTGGTGAAAGCAAATCATCCTGCAACTCTTGGATTTTGTTTAATTTGATGCATTAATTTCCACGAAGATGTTGAAGAGCACATGTTCTTCTTTGGTTTTCAAGAGTTTAGAGTTTTTATACCTTGCAAGGAATGAATTAATGGTAGTAAATGGAATTTTCAAGTTGTTTGAGATTTTCCTGTAACTTTTATCTTTTTCCAAAGTTCAACAATCAGTTCTTTTTGCAAAATTGTCAATTCTTTACCTCTTGCAATGGTGAAATTTCTTGCACGAATATCAATTACAAAATGTTCTGTTTGTATTTTTTAGGCTAAAATGACTAGTGATAAATCTAGTGTATTAAAACAATTTAAAAGTTTAAAAATCTGAAATTTGCATTTTTCGAATATTTTTAACTCATTAAAATGGATAAATGGGATTTATTTCTATTAAATCAATTTTTTCCGTTTTCTACGCATATTTCTTTATTATGCATCTGTGTAGAGTTAATTATATGAAAAGTATGTTTATTCATTAGTTGGATATACAATAAATTAAAAATTTTATGTGTACGAATATTTGTTTCCTCCCACTGTGTATTCTGTTTTCGCCTGATTAAGTACTGTTGTTACAGATTCAGTTAAATTGTTTGTAAAGAGGTTAAAATGTCCTTTTTTATCTTTTCCGATATTTTTATCGCTTTAAACGAATTCGAATTTTTATTTTTTTAAATTTCATTTCCTTTGTTTATTGATGCGTGTAAATCAGAGCAAGACTTTTATTGTACCTCGTTTACTAATGGGAAGTATTACTTCCCATTAATAATAGAGATACATAAACTACATTCAACTGAATTTAAAATATGAATAGAATATCCAAAGTATGTGCACTTAAGTTACCCGTGTGTATGCGTGTATTTCTGTAAATAGTAGCACGTACACAAACCTATATAGACCACACACGAGCGCGCGTGCGCACACACACACACACAGCCTGAGACATGTTTCGTTCAATAATTCTGTCTACTTATTTTCAATTGGATCCTTTCATATTCACGGATAAGCTTTTTGGTGTCGTCATTGAAGGATGAGAGAAGGCGCCGTGTTGATACATATTTCTTTTATTCCGAGTACTTTCGACATAGCACAATGTCATCATCAGGATATTGTTTATTGCAAGACAAATATTGTAGCATTTATTATATTTGAAGACAAAATTCTTGTGTTCAGCTGAAAGTTAATTTTCTTACTTGTGGAGGGAAAAACGCTGTCAGTGCGTAACACCATTTAAGGGGAGGTAACTAAGTATGGCTGTGTATAGTTTTTTACGAAATAAGTAGTAAAAAACCTATTAGTGCCAACCTTGTCATTTCAAACTATCTATTGTACACATTCTAAAACATTTGTGGAGTATTCGTAATTAATTTTATTAAGGTTTGGTTTCAATTTTTTAATATAGATAGATTCGAGAATTTTTAGGTTTTGTTTATTTTTGTTTTAGTACATAAAAATGTATAGAAGTATTTTTGTCAAGATTTTTTCTGAATTGCTAATATAGACAGGTATGTTGTTTAAATGTTTAGAAATGTTGGACATATTATTCAACTGAAAACTATGAAAAATATTGTAGTGTTCATTATTGTCTTCGACAATAATGAATGCATATCAATATATATATATATATATATATATATATATATATATATATATATATATATATATATATATTGCTGCCACAATTGTTGTTATCATACCCGCTCCACCCACTATTACTACCGCATCACAATTACCATTGCCACATTAGTACACAATTACTACCGCACCACAATTACTGTTACCGCATCAGTCCACAATTATACTTCCTCCACCCCAGGAAAATTAATACCACCGCATAAACACCAATAAGTATTATAAATTGGAGTTTCTAACATTTACATGAACGCAATCGCCGAAAAAAAAATCAAATAACCGACTTTAGAATATACAAACAGTATTAAAAAATTAAAAATTAACAAATAATAACAATTTTACCTACCATAGTTTTACACAGAGCCCATCTTAAGATTAAAAAAAAAACAGACGGAAAAAAGATGTGTGAAAGCGCATGCATACGTATATATCTGTGTGCGAGAAAACATTATTCCGTGAACAAGATAAACGAAGATAGAGACTTGCGAAAGAAGTTCGCTACACGATCCAACATTAAATACAGTAATCAATTGCATATGTATGCATGCAACGACACATGGATGCACATATACGCACATTCCCACACTGTTCATATATGTTTATCTCTGTGTGAGCTGTAATGCGTAAACGTGCGTGTTTGTATGTCTGCGTACGTATGAGTAGCGTTCCGACGACAATTTTTACTCCCACAACCATAAAAACACCATAAATAAATGCAAAATTAAAAAATTATTCAGTTTTTCTGACGAGCACAAATAGCGTAAAACCCAGGGTCACAAACTCACATCAATCGAACTAAATATGTTAGCTCTATCACTGATATTGAGCGCTTTCCAATAAGTACCACGCATATATAATATATAAATAATATATACAAAAATTGCATATATATATATATATCTATATATTTCAATGCATACATATTTTATTCATATATATATATAGTCTTAAGTTGTGCTATATTTATTGGATAAAGTGCTAGTATCAGTATAGAGCGTATGTATATATATATATATATATATATATATATATATATATATATATATATATATATATATATATATATATAGGCAAGTTGAGAACGAATAGAGTACAATTCCAATGTTTGTAACATTTAATTTAAAAGTGGGCTCAATACAAAGTAGAGCAATATTCTTTTTTCTATTTTTTTCACATGATTTTTATGTAATATACTAAATATTACATAAAAAACAATAATAATTTCGAAAAATGAATGCACCATTTTAGGAATTAAAACTTGATAATAATACAAGTGATTTAAAAAATGATTTCAAATTAAGCATTGACTAGTGGGAGATATGATTTACTGATAACTGTGCAAATATCTAGCATTTTGCAATATAACTGCACTGAGGTGTTATTGCTGTGATTTCAGTAAGAAGTATAGTGCTGCTGATTTTGAATTCAGAGATGTCCTCTTTTCAAGATCGGTTGCCAAACAAAGCTGAAGTTCCCAGTTGCCCTACTATTTAGCCTATAACTGGGGGAAGAAGAGATGGATTCATCCCTTTCCAATGGTATTTACACGAAATGTATTGAACTCGACTAGAATTCCAACTTAGCTCGCCGATTCCTAGTTCTGAGGCGCTAACCAAAGCACGTCACATGCACATGCTTATCATGTTATAATCAAAACCAAAATGCCTTAGGGAATCTTTTAAAAAATCATTGTTTTTTGTTTTGTTTTATTCTATAATGTTGATTGAGTCAAACGGATCACCGATTATAACATTATAAAAAGCCTGAAGATCAGAGACATTCATCATGATAATTTGTCATATTGTGGATTTCGATGTTTCATTTGGCCACAGATTCAAATAAAGAATAAAGCTGAGTAAATTGAAAAAAGTGGATCAGCTACATCCATAATCACCTCGAATGGTCCTGAATTGACTTGTAAAAAAGTTGTAAGAATTGGAAATCCGTGAAAGAATAGAAAACATATAGAATTTACCGAAAACAACAAGAATACTAAATATACAGTTTGGAGATTTACTGTCACTTCATCTCCAAAGGAAGTTATTAGTTTAGTATAGCTACTACTAATAATATTAGTATCCCATCACTTGACAAGTCTCCGTTGCATGAAATTGCAAATATTCGGCGAAATGTCCTATCCTGTCGCACGACTTGACGGAAAACATCCATTATGCAAGATCCCCGGTTAAAAACGAAAAAAAAAGATAATAATAATAATAATAATAATAATAATAATAATAATAATAATAAACAAAATGATTGACGTAACTCTTCCAATATTTTTCAACAGTTAAGAGAATAAATTCAAGTATAAAAATATAAAAATCTACAAAAAATTATGTCTTTGTACAAACGTTGTTTGTTGTGTAATGAAAAAATGACTGTACTGGTAATGAACGGATCAAAACGAATGAAACGCCGCCAGCGTAAAGGCATGTAAGTGAAAGGTGCTTAATATGATGGTGAACTTGCTCATCTTGGAATTTTTCCGTTAGTTGATTAGTTCATAAGAGGAAATAATCAAATAGCTTAGCACAAATCCTATGGAGCTCTCCTGTCATTCCAATTAAATAATTTATAAGCCAGTATGAAAATTTATAATTAACCTATAATTTTTTGGTGGTGGTGAGAAGGAATGTTCTTTAAAAAATTTTTCGACTACAGTGTCTGGTCATTGCTGAGCTTTCCATTTCTAACTTTAATAAATCATTTTTATAACATAATTTCATGAATAATTTATCATCCATGTTTGTAGGGACATGTAGTCTCTATTTAACAGATTTAGAAAGGTTGTTATTCTTACAGTCATATTTTAATATTCTTAAATATATTTATTGAATCTGTAAACTTTTATATTCAGAGAAAAAACATGTACAAATAAATATAGCTAAAAATAATATACATATATTTCTAAAATATAGACTGGTCATTAAATAGCTCCAGCTTCATACATATTTTTCAAGCTAAATATCTTAGAGATGCATCTATAAATGCATTATTTCTGATTTAAAAAGAGGATACTACATTCTTGAAATTAATATACATTTTTAAATTTATACATTAACTCTGAGCATTTTATACGCATTCATAACAATTTATGTCTTACGAATAAATCCAGATTTAGTTTCTATTATTTATCTACCGATTTTCATGCGATTAAAATCGACCTTTACTCGGTTATACAGCTATAATTACAGATATTTCCTTAAACTTAGATGCGCTTATACATATCTTTCTACATAATGGGCCTTGATTGCTATCAGTTTCTGCAGTCCGATTATATCTTTTGTACTATTTCCCTGTTAAGCACACTTGCATGCACATACATTCGCTAATATACTGCCACTCACACACACATACGTAGACACATATTTTATATATAAAAGTATATATATATATATATAGATATATGAAAAGTATATATTGAAAAAGTACTGAATAAGGAAGTAACATTAGTGCGGGTATAGTGACTTAATTTACATGAAATTAAGTAAAAATACAAATACCTACCTACCTGGAGAAATGGATGTCTATTTTGCATAATTGTGTTAGAGATATTTCTTTTAAAAAGAGACAAATATTAAAATAATTTATTCTTAAAAATGAAAGAAAACAATGACGTTGTGGCGATAAGAAACATAGAATGATGATAATGAAAAATGACACAAAACAATTTGCTTTTGGTTTCTTTCCTTTCATTTTGCATTTTTGTTGATTTGCTTTAAAAATGGATTTCTAACAGGGTTGCATTTGCATATGGAAGATTACCTAGTACATATTTCGGACGTTCTTTTTGGTAAGGAAAATATATCTGAATTTACATTGCATCACGATCAAGCATAGACAACTGACATTGACGCAAATATGGGTGAGAACGATCTAATTTTGGTTTCGAATCTAATCACTGGCTATTTCAATTCTGTTTATTGACAATAGAGATGCATTGAAACTATTTCTAAGCAGATATCTATTTCATGCTATAAGGACATTTTTACTGAGAGATTCAAAATGCACATTCTTAAAATTTCAAACTCTCCCAATACTAGAATCTCTCTATCTTTTTGACCAGTGGTTTTGAACCGATTGACCATCCACTCGGTCATCAACACTTAAGTTCTGTGTTGTATTGCCATGCGTTCGCGAACAAAGGAAAATTGTTATCAAAGCATACTTTTGGTCATTGACTTGTATTAACTTAACATTCCGACTTTATTGCAACGTAAGACAGACATTCTTTTCATATACTTAAATTATGACAAGACGAAGAGAAATTTTGAAAAAGCTTACAGCAATAATCATAATGGAAGAGACAAAGAGAATTTCTGAAAGACACTGTTCACTTGTGATTAGATTTTCTTGACATTCTCTACAATTCTGAACTTTGATGGTCAATGAGATTAAACGGAAGATAAACCAAACAAATATAGTACAACACACAGCTGCCTTGATTTTAAAAAATGCATTCTATTTATTTAATCCATACAGAATTTTTAAAGTGGTTTAAGAAAATTTTGATTTTAACTTTAACCGTTCAGCTAGGCAACATATTCTCATGCTTGCGAGATATTTCTCTTTGGCTGCGATCAAGACCAAGTTATGCTATATATATATATATATATATATATATATATATATATATATATATATATATATTTAAGTTGTTTTGAAGAAAAAATTTGAGGATCCAAAGATATAAAAATGCTACTTTCTGATAAGAAAATAAAGCAAATTTTACACGAGTCAGTCTAAAATTGCTTTAAAAGAAAAAGTAAAGTCTAAAATTGCAGACTGAAGAGACAACCAGAAACGCCCACAATATCATTAAGTTTGAATCATTTTACAATGAATTCTTCAGCAAAATGGGATAAAAACAAAATGCGCACAATTACACAGCTTTGTCTTAAATCGTTGGCTTCTTAATTATTTCCAATATAACATCCTAAAAATGTTGATATGAATAATTATACTTGCACTCTCAAACACGTCATTTTTAATGTACAAAATTCCTGGTAAAACTGATTCTGTTATATAAAAACTTTTTTCATAAGTATAGTGATTGATGCGAAATTATCAGCAGGACTTCAACTATATTATGTTTTGATGCAAAACATTGAATGCGATATATTCTACATCTGATTAATGTTAGGGGTAATCTAAAAAAATAAACTTTATTTTATTGTGCTTATATTTAATATATCCATTTAAAAAATATCATTTCGAATTCATTAAAAATATCATGTTTTGCCAGAAGAATCCATAATGAGGATTTAAAGTCTTTCTCGAAGTTTATGTTTTTAAGTAGTAATTACGATAAACAGTGCTTGAATGTGAAGTTTAGCAAAAGATGCACAACGCTTCGGTATTTCAAATCTCAATGAACCACAGAAATAGAGAGAACTGCAATGTATCAGTAAAGAATAAAAAAAATAATGCTAGAATGTTCATTGGGATATATGCCAACTTGCTATGATTCACTGTTTTAATAAGCTTAATTGGTACAGTCGGTACACACTTCTTGTAATATTTGACAGCTGTGTGCAAAAAGAATTTAATGATATTTACAAAATGTCCAACTTGCAGATTAACTTAGTTATAATTCAAAGAATTGATTTTATTTAATTCAACATTTCTGCTAATTTTAAATAACGAACACCTATACAGAGAGCAATTCGGAAAATCTGTTTTAACCATTAATAACACGATCAAAATGCATTAGATATTAGTTTTCACTTAAACAAATCGGAAAAAAATGCATGCTTAAAAATGTTAACGTTTAAATTGTTGAAGCGAAACTTTATTGAAATATTCTTTCATATCTGAAAAGTTTTGTAACAAACAGTAAATAAATGATTTATTTCAATCTTTACCGATACAAGAGGCACCTGAAAAAAATTCAAATGAAAAGTAAACTGAAACATTAGGGAAAAAGCAACCAAGACAAAAATGAAATTCTAAAGAGCCATTGTGTAATAATGTGTTTTAAATCTTAACAGTTTTAAGTTTTAAGAATCTGAAACTCGGATAAATGGGCGATATCTAAATTCACTAAGGAATAACTTAATTTCTTAATTTAATGACAAGCATCTACACATCAAATTCTACACTTTCCAATGTCCAAATTGCTGACTCACACAGAAAACTTCTACAGAATACTTCTCTTCTTCCTTTCATTTATGAAAATAAACTGATTCTTTCGATGACTATTTCAGACGGCCTTTAATATTTTATTACATGTTCATTATAATCAAGAATGATTATAAAGTTTATAAATATATGTGTGTGTGTATGTGTGTGTGTGTGTGTATGTGTATGGCTTCGATCCTTTAACTCTGTATGATCAAGGAAAGAAAAATATTTATGTATTTCCATGAAGATCAAATAAAATTTTATTAAATCATAATTTCTTTATATTAAGACTGCGTCGAAAGAAAAAGAAAAAGAATAATTTCTTCTGTTCACCACTTTAAATTTCCTACTTTTGGCGTGTGATACCCGAAGATGCACTGGATTAGCGAAAGATGCTATTCAGAAACATAAAAATTTCGTTGGAAACAAAAATAAGATTGCTTATCTGTTATATAATATCAGTCTACGAATGTGACAGATTAAGAGAAATCTTGAGCCAACGGAGATGTGTTTTATAAAAGAATACTGAGAGAATACACCAAGGGTCGGAAGTATTAATGAAAATGAGAAAAGAAAAGGATTAGAAAGAGACAGTTGAAATTTCTAAGACACATAATGAGGAAAAGGGGCTTAGAGAATTTAATACACACAGGATATACTGAAGGCAAGAAGCACAGAGAGGAACAGCATGTAACATAACAAGCTTGTAAAAATGTACGGTATAACATGAACAAGGTATAACGTTGTAAGGGGTCAAATGTAACTAAGCACTACAAGGGATAGGAAGCCGTGACCGCCCACGTCCTGAAGTGACTAATAGATCGGTGTCATAGACATAATATGAGAAAAGATGTTTTGAGAACAGATGAGTCAGGATATTAAGTAGCAAAACATAATAATGCACATCAATCAATTAACTGGTTTCATAGATTTATTTTCTTAACATCTATTTTAGCTTAGACAATACCGAGTTAAATTGGCACAATATGAGAAGTAAATTATTATTCAGTGCTTTTTTCTTTCTTTTTTTCACTATTTTCATCTAGTTTTCTTCAGGTGGCATTTTACTTACTTTCTAGCTTATGAGTCATCTTCAGCTAATAAAGCACTTTTTTTCTTTGACTTTTTTAAATTTAGCCGAGGTTTCTTATTATTGCTGCCACATCATAAGTGCCGACTTCCTCTTGATTGAACTTGATTTCCTTTTTTCATTTTTTATATTTTATTTATTTGCACTTCCTATAGCTTTTTCTACAAATTCCTCTCAGAATGAGTTATGTTTTTTTTCGACACATTCTATATTTGTATAATACTTGCTTGATTTCGTGCGAGACAAATAGTAAATTTAATGATAATTTCAAACTTTCATTGGAAATTAATAAAAGCTCATTTTGTGAAAAGACAATGATAAATGAGTGTACTATTTACTCTTTTCAATGGAAAATTGATTTCATTCGGCGACAAGATAGTATCGTATGAAACAAATGAGTCGGTGTTAAGGAAACTCAGTTGGTCAGTTTAACATCGAATTCACAGATAGGAATACTTTCTTTACTATGACGTACTTAAGTCATTTTTTTCAATGGTAACCAGTAAGTGAAAATATTATTCAGAATCCAGTTAATTATCTAGTCTCTTTTCCTATTCCTTTGTATTATACAATTTTCTTGTTTAATGGAAATTTCCCCTGATGAAGTCAAGAGAACATAAAGAAACATTTTCATTCTACAAAGTACAAAGATGCAAAGCAAGTTTCCTGCAAAAAATATATTGAAGATAAGGATACAATGTCTTAAGTGTGCGATTGAATTAAAAGCTCTTCGGGATTTTCCAAAATGTTTATAATCTTCTCCGACACTTTCGTAACCGACATATTTTCTGTCATAAATTCAAATTCCTTCTTTTAGTGCTACTTCAATTAACTTTGTGAAAACCTTTATTTAATTTTATTACAACCAATTCTTTTTTATGTAAAACGAAACGTTTTACGCAAATTTAAATCATAAATCAATCAAAATAATACACAGACACAATCGCTTTACATATTTTATTTCCTCATAAAATATTATTTCTGAAAAGGTTTATTAAAGGTCAATAAATAGGTTATTTTAATTATCGGATACACAAAGATAACATCTGGTAATGTCGTTCCAGTCACTTCAATGATAAACATGAAACAATTTACTCAAATCTATCAGATTACGATTCCGTCAATTCAGAATATACTACGCCGATGCCATTGCACACTACAGTCCCGTATGTTTTGCACATCAAGCAACTATCCTTGTAAAGAGAAAATTGATTGATTTTAGGTTGAGATTTCGGGTTCAATGATTGACTTTTAGGTTTAGAAAAATATTATCAATAAAATTTTGACTAGTGACTTCGCTAAATAGAAAACTGAAAACGTTTTCGTGATCCGATAAGTCACGGTTCCAATTGTTTCGAGATTATGGATGTCAGTTATAAGCAATGCACAATACAGTTTGATAGCGGTTTCACAAAGGAGTGGAGTGTGTCCACCTAGTATGGGTTGAGTCTACCTAAACATGTCCTTGATCGGTTACTTTGATGTTGCTCTGTTTCATGCCTGTTTTCAATTGAGCCCTATCAATCATGAAATGTTATGGAACATTCTATTCGCACACAAAATCCGCCATCTAAAAATATCAGGGACCTATTAAGACGAGATGGCACCACATCTCTTCAGATATCTTCTGGATACTTGTGGAATCGATGCCATGACAAGCTACTGAACTTCGCCGAACTAAAAGAGATCTTACACGATACTAGAAACATTTCTTCTCCTAGCTTCACATCGACCTGTTCAGCCGCTATAGCACACAGGAATCACTTTTTCCGGCTGTACAAATTCTGAAGACAACGTACGCCTTTTTGTGTTTGCTTGCAATAATTGTAAACGTGTCTTTGCTAATAGATAAAGGCAGTATAGCCTCTAACAAGTTTGGATCGGGTGACTACTGGCAGCTCTGCAATGGTGTGTTAAGCAAGAAGTCTTCTATTCCTCCTCTCTTCACTTAATTCAAGATGCTAACATCCTCTGCTGTTAAAGCAGACATAAATTCTCTTCAAATTCTAATCTTGACTCATCTGGAGTATCATTATCTGACTTTCCACTTAGAACTGAGTCTCTGTTGAGTGATATGCATATAACTCCGTCCATGTTTTCTGCTATCATCTCTAAACTGGGTCCCTACAAAGTATGTGGACTTGATCGCATTCCAACAATAGTCCATAAAAAAAAAGGTTCCTGTTCTCTCTAAATGCTACAATAACTGCCTTACTTCTTGATTTCCTGCTTATTGGAAATCATTTTCTGTAGAACCAGTCTTTAAGAACTCAGGTGAAGCGACTGATCCTTCTAGCTATCGGCGTATTAGCCTTCTACCTCTTTTTGGTAAAAATACTAGAGGCTCTAATCAACTCTGAATTAATTAAACATCTTATATCTCAAGGGATTCTTTCGGATAAGCAATATGGCTTTCACTTCTCTAAGTTAACAACTGATGTATTAATGATTATTGCTGAAAGAGTCTATCAAGCTTTAGATAAGAATGGTGAAGCTTGGGCTGTTGCTTTGGTTATCTCGAAGGCATTTGACAGGGTTTGACATACTTTTCTTCTTCACAAGTTCAAAGGTTATGGTATTTCTTATCAAATCGCGAAAGAAAATTTATCTTGAACGGTCTTTGTCCTAAGATCTTTTTGAATTAATTCAGATCTCCCTCGGGACTTTATCCTTGGATCTGCGTTGTTCTTAATTTTCATCAACTATCTTCCTGTTGTCATCAGTTCTCAACTAGGTACCTATGCTGATTTACCTCTGTCTTATTAGCTAGTCTGATCACTTCAATAAGGTCAAAATGACAGCTGATCTTAAAAATGAGTTACCATCTGTTGTTAACTGGGTCAAGGAATGGCTTTTTTAAAAAATTTTAACGCCTCCAAAACGAAACTACTCTCTTTTAATCGTATGAGATTACTCTTTTTGCCTTCCATCCTTGGCTGATGCTAACGTTCAGGAGAGCGACTCATTGCACCTTCTCGTGCTAACTGTTTCCGCAAACATGAAATGAGAAAATTATATTGAAACAATTGCTATGAAAACTGATTCAGCGTGTCATACTAAACAATTTTTCTCGCCATGCTCTGAATATTTCTGCCACATCTGGCCTGGGGTTTCTACGTTGTATTTAGAGATTCTTGATAAAATACAAAGAATAAATTGCAATGTTATTGGACCTGATCTGATATCTCGGCTTCAGTTACTTCCCCACCCCCGTAACGTAGCTTCCCTGTGCCTTTTCTGTAAACATTTTCATGGTACTTTTACCGATGAATTCTTATTGGCTTTTTTGCTTCTATGCTTCCTAGACTTTATGAATTTAATTTGTGGAACTCTCTTCCGGCTTCTTCCTTCACAGTCAACTTTAATCTTCAAAAATGTAAATGTAATGTTGATCATTCTCTTCTGTTTTCTTGATTCCTGTTCTTTTATTGTTCTCTGACCTCAATATTGTTTTTCACACATTCTCTCACACTCAATAACCCATGTGTCTTATTGGCTTTATTGCCTTGATTCAAAGAAATTATTTTATAAATTTTGTTCCCTCGGAGTATGGAGTCATATCTATTAATCGATGTACAGTAGACGCTTAATCTTAGCCTATGTTCGAACAGAATATCAAGAAAAAGTATTGTTCCTTTTTCATATGTGAATTCACTTGTATGTTCGAGTTGATCTATTTGTGTAATTTAGTTGTGTGCTAATTTAGTAAGGCACTTTTTATATAGCGAAATTATTGAGCGTTTTGTGGTAAAATATTTTGAAAGGGCTGAATTCTAATAATTCTAGAAGAGGCAAAATAATATTTGCTCTTATCAAAGTCACATTAAACTTACAACACGACTTTTATGCTTGTTCGATTTATTATTTAGTTACAATTTATATATATATATATATATATATATATATATATATATGTGTGTGTGTGTGTGTGTGTGTGTGTGTGTGTGTGTGTGTGTGTGAAATAAAATATTCAAACTAACCACTATTATAAATAACACAAAAGTCAACATTCAACTATTCTACAATAGCAAAGTACATAACTACAAACTAAACACTAAAATTATTAGAAACCTAATTCATCGATAAAAATTAAACGCATCATTCACTACAAAAACAAGAAACTAACGTTATTACATTAAATAATAGTTTTACACAAATTCAGTTTAACTATGTATTCTCCTATTAATTCTACTTTATCAGTAATATAAAAATGCTACACCACATAAACTGTAAAAACGGAATAGAAATACTCGAAGACTTAACCATAAAAAAACAAACAACCCAAGATCGATAAAGTTTCATTCAGTTCAGGACCAAACATGCTGAATATATTATACAACAAATAATAAATAAAAAAAATCCCAAAAATGACACTATAACTCACGCGTGAAGACGCAATACTTAAAAACATGACACCTACAAATCCTTAAAAAAAACATGACACCGATCGACAATTGCTCGAAAGTGTCTCCTCTTCTTTGTCTCTTGGAAATTTCTGTTTGATAATTTTCCTTAGATTATTGTATTACTTCTTCACTATCTTTTCTTGGACACTTAAATGGTCCTTTTGTTTTATCACATTTCAAATTCATATTCATCTGAATCATAGCTTTCATGATTATTTTCTCAATTTTCTGCCGTTTCATTATCGATATCTTGGCCTCTAAAAATGCCTATTGCTAGCATCACGTTCATCTCATTTTATTGTATTTTTTCACGTCTTTTATGACTAGTTAATCTATCGGAACCACTTTTCTGGAAATACAAACCATATTTTCTCTTATAAAAAATATTTCTGCTTTTCTGATGAAAGCAAAACCCTGACTATGTGCTAAAAGGTTTTGTAAAAATCTTCCTTTGCAGGTTGTTGTTTCAGCTGTTAAAAAGCAGCAAACACATGCACAAAAATATTAGAAAATAATTAAAGAAATTAATACATTCAGATTAAAATAATATATTGCAATGGCGCCAGTTCTCTCTAAAAAGAAAAGAGCACAGAAAATGGTCCTGGCAGAACATAAGTTTTCCTAGGAAGCCTTCTCGATGACTGGGGTTCTCTGTAAAAGATGCAAAAACAAAAATTTTCTCTACGCTATTCCGGAAGTAATTAAGCATGTGCACGTGTGTGTGTGTGTGTGTGTGTGTGTGTGTGTGTGTGTGTGTGTGTGTGTGAGAAAAAGAGAGAATTCGTTTCTTGCACATTAGTTTTAGTTTTAGGTATTTGTTGTAGCATATTTTACAAGATTTTTTTAAAATGTGCAATGAAAATATTACTCTAAACTCGAGACTATAGCAGTAATATAAATCTGTCTAAACTACTGATAAGCCAAATTGCTGCCAGTTAAAATATTGCACTATTAAACCTGATGGTTGCTGGTTTTAAAAAGGATCATTTAATTTATCCAACGCCCTACTTTCTAAGATAAGGAATTATCATTATCATACATTAACCTAATCTGACTAGTAGTCTTATCATGGATTTTATAATCACAGCGTTTCGGATATTGTACCTTTTAGCCTTCGTCAGAAGCCTTACGTATTCGGTAACCTTCTTTCGAACTGAGCACTTTATTCAAACAATAGACAGTTTTCACTCAAGCCAGGGGAAATAACTCGTCAGTTAATTCATTCTTGTGGTGTTGTTTTTACTTTTCCACTAATGTTACTTTCGCTACTTGATCCATGTAATGAACACATGACCCCCAGTAGATTTTTTTGTCCATGAGGTTCAATAAAAAATGCGATGTGTAACACTTCTGCTATGATACAGGATGATAAGAGTGACAGTTTAATTAAAGTTGCATTTAAAAGAGACTCGTCTCTATATTTTTAGAATAAATCGTGCTATTACGTTGTTGCATTGTTTTATACTTTCCGATGATAACCGATAATATCATAAAGTCGTTGTGTTCAGTCTTATATTTCAAGCATTTCTCGGAAATAAAAGTATAAATACTTATCAAGAAGAAAACCCAGGATGGAATGAGAAAATTTTATTTAATAAGTGTCACCCAGCCAAAAAAACAAAAACAAAAAAAAAGGGCTTAGCAATCACTTCACTCGTCTTTTGTTCTGTAATGACAATTTGATTAATAAAAAAGTACTCATTTAAGAGACTACAATTCTGTCAGTTGCATAAGATTCGTTTCAAAATTACCAGATTAATGAATACAACAGACACCTAATAAAGGCCAAAAAATACAACAGCCGAAATGTTGTAATTGTTGTAACAATTATTAATAATATTATAAAATTGTTCTCTTTGCAATTTCACACAAATATTCAGTTAATCAGTTTAAGTGCCATGCGTGATACATACTTAGGCAATCATGTGGTCTTTTGTTTCATGACTGACTAGGAATAGGATTTTCCCGGAGTAGGTTGACGATTCTTTCTGCGGTAGACTGGTTTCTAGCCAAGGCTATAGGATCTAGTCTGTTCTGCTATTCTACCCATAGTTAGGGGGAGAAGAGATGGATACATACCTTTCCTAAGGATATTTGCGCGAATGTAACGAACCCTACTTTTGAAAACGAAATCCATCATCCATCGAATAGACATTATTGATGCGGTTTATTTACAAATTCTACAAAATCCATATATATATATATATATATATATATATATATATATATATATATATATATATATAT
Organism: Acanthosepion pharaonis; assembly: GCA_903632075.3. NCBI lineage: Eukaryota > Metazoa > Mollusca > Cephalopoda > Sepiida > Sepiidae > Acanthosepion > Acanthosepion pharaonis. Next base: position 360,871 of record CAHIKZ030005409.1, on the reverse strand, counting down.
ATTCCGCTTATATAGATTCATAAATAGACAAGCGAAGGAATTCATACGTTAGATTAATTTATACACTTGCTGCAAATGGTGTGGATGAAGTGAGGGGGAACATGAGATCCCCGGTAGGACGGATACAACGGTTACGACCACAGCAAACACCCAAAGGACTTCTGACTCAATGTAAAAACGTGGAAAACTCAGCGTGGCCTAAAAATACACCAGGCCGAGATGAAATCTGCAGTAGTGGCTGAGAACACACAACGCATAGGTGTTACACCAAGTAAGGCGGAGATGGAGCAGGTTTCGGTGACAAACCACAGCGCCCAGCATCACCCAGTGTGGACTTAGACCTTGCCGGACAGAATAGTCTCTAAGCAGATTAAATGGACCCCAGCAAGCAACAAGAAAGCTTGGTGCGATTTTGATGAAGACGTATGCATTATAATCCAAGGTACGTCTGCAGGTAACATAAACCGACGACTTCAACCTATGAGTAAATTCATTGTCAGCTACGGATCAGAGCGTTTCGGCCATATTGATAAAACGAGAAATAAAGTCTACACTCAGAATAGGTGCGAAGGAAGGATAAGAGAAGTAAGGCAGGAATTATGATCCCTCAAGAAACAATTTAAGGCCGCTTGTGAAGAGGAGCGACCAGCCCTTTCCGAACTGAGAGATATTTTAAGACGGAAAACGGAAAAACATGCCAAAAATAGAAGGACATCGTCGCCGTAGGAAAGAGCGGGCCAGGAAAAGGGCTTCGTTTATCTCACACCTGTTTGGTTTCGCCAGAAGACTTCTGGGAGATAAGAGGAGCGACAGGTGAGTATGCCCAAAAGACAGGGTGGATGCCTTTTTGAAGATCTCTTTTAGGGACCCAAGAAGGAATGAGGAATTAGGATTTAATGATCGCTTCATTAAACCCAACCCCCAAGAAGTTGAGTTCGACACGAGGGTGCTAAGTTTGAGTAAAGTCAAACAGATAGTAATGGCAGCTAGATCAGCTTCATCGCCAGGTCCGAGTGGCGTGCCTTACTCCGTGTACAAGCGTTGCCCAGGTCTTCTCATGAAATTATGGAAGATCATTAAAGTTATTTTGCAGCGAGGTAAAGTTGCAGAACAATAGCGATACTCAGAAGGTGTTTGAACCACAAAAGAAGAGAACTCAAGAAATATCGAGCAGTTTCGAAGTATCTCGTTACTGAGTACAGAAAGAAAAATATTTTTTTAGTGTGATCTCCCGACGGCTATCAGCTTTTCTGCAAAAAAAAATAGCTTTATAGATACAGCGGTACAAAAAGGTGGAACCTGAGGATAAAAGCAATAGTGGGTTCAGTCGCACAGGGAAGAGCAGGCTTGGGACTGATTCCTTCCTACAGATTCGGAAAAATCACCATGAAGGAGCATCAACACCTGATACAGGACGAAGTAAGAGTGGGGATGGAGGAAAAGCGGATGACAAAAATGGCAGGTTATAGCCACCAGGGTGCGTGAACCAGGTGGGATGGTGTAGATCGGCGAAAAGTGTCGTGATCAGATCTTTGGAATACCGACTTCAGCCGATCTAGATTCCTGGTTCAGATGGTGTACCAAGCGCGACCAACCTACACTTATGGGGGAAAATAGATTCACCAAAGTGCCCCTTGTGCTCGGGGAGGGGATCACTGCAACACATATTTGAGCGGGGCAGAACTGCTCTGGCAGACGGGCGGTATCGGTGGCGTCTGACAAGGTTTTTAGAGGCGACAGCGCTCACTATTGCTGAAGCTTTGCAGAGCAATAAACTCATCCCAAAAAGAAGAGCTATCCGCTTCGTTAAAGCAGGTGCAAAGCCGAGTAAGAAGGTTGCAGGATCCCATTCACTTTTATCGTCCGCGTCGGATTGGCAGATGCGAGTCGATCTCGGGAAACAATTGAAATTCCTTACACATATATCGTCCTCCAAACTCCATCCAGATATAATAATTTATTCGAACGCCACGAAACAGATTATTTTGCTGGAGTTAACTGTCCCATGGGAGGAGCATATCTAAGAGGCATTTGAGAGAATGTATAGTAAATATGAAGGACTCTTAAACGATTGCAGGACTAAAGGATGGCGTACTCATTGTTTCCCGGTCGAGATCAGCTGTAGGGGGTTCGCCGGACAATCAGTGATACGAGCCCTTACTAGCCTAGAGATAACTGGACAAAAAAGAAGGCGGGCGATTCAAATGATCCTGGAGTCCGTCGAAAAGGCCACCAGGTGGTTGTGGATAAATAGGGCTAATGAGTGGCCCAAAATTACTATAACTACGAACGTTCCCAGTGCAGATGAACATACGTCGTAAATACCAACACTAAATACTGTTAAAACTTAAAATAGTATATAGATTTGTATATATGTATGTTAAAATTGTATATATAGATGACGAGAAGCTTCAGAGAAACAACTTCTTCGAGTTACATTCAGTCGCATATTCAACGACTTCATTTTTGCGGTTTTACTGGTCTTTCCAGTAGATTTATTTTATTACAAAAAAATATTCTTACACGTAATCTTTCCTTTTCTTTACTCGCAATTTTAATTTTTTTTTTTTCGTAATTACCCATTTTTCGTTTTCGTTTTTTCAATCGGTTTCCTTTAAGGATAACTTTTTTTAGGAGTAACTTATTTTAACTAAATTTACACGCTATTTTTTCATTTAACTATTATTCAATATGTAAATAAATAGCTTGATTAATTTATTTTGAGCAATTTTAGTTATATGTTATTTCTATTAGTTTTTAAACGAATTTCTTCCGTTAAGGATAATTTTTTGAGAGTAACCTATTTTAACTAAAATTTACACGTTATTATGTATTTTTTTAACTAGTATTTAACATGTAAATATCTAGATTAATGTATTTTTAAGCAATTTTAGTTAAATGCTATTTCTCTTCGTTTTTAACGGAATTTATTAGAGTACCAATATCCCAAATTATTCATACCGCATTTTAGGAGTTTTCTTTTTGTAAATAGTCTGTCATTTTCATCACTCTATTGTAAACATTTTGTTAAGTGTAGTTAAGAAAAAAATAAGAATCAAAAGGAAAGTTATTAAAAGAGAAAGACCAAACAAATAAGATATAATAAAGAAATGTCGTAAGAAGAGCCAATATAATAAATCGTTTTTATTTTATTAATGCGTATATATATATATATATATATATATATATATATATATATATATATATATATATATATATTGGTTTCTTTTTCTAAAAGACACCCTGTCTTGGCCGCATGTAGGAAGATCAGTACAACCAAGCATACCCAATCTATAACATCGAATATCCCAAGTGATTAGTTGCCTTTTTTTTTGGGGGTGAACTTATATAATGCACGTCCTAAACATAGTAGCAAATTTTATTCTGGGTGCGGGCCGAATACTGATCATATTTGGTCGGGTCACCCATTGTTTAATTAGACCCGAAACTTCTAGTGACATGGAAGCAACAACACTGACGACGCATCTAGATTCGCCACTTAAAGGTGTATTTTAATACTGTTTACGTTTCATTTTAAAGAGTCAACCGAATTGAAAGTGATTATACATTGAACGTAAGATTATAGACCACATATTAAATTATTGTAATGTATTATAAAAGTAATATGATCATAAATTAAGAATTATTACGTTGGTAAGAATTTTTATCAGTTCCCCATAGAAATAATCAGTTCTTACTTCATATAATAATAAAGATCTCAAAGTAGCCAGGTTACACTATAAAATCCAGTACAGCCAAAATTTAATTGAAAAAAAAAGATTTCTTTTAAGAAAATATATTTTATTTGCAGTTAATATGAACTGAAATTAAACAATTTTTCTTTCTCAATATTTGAAATAGTTTTGTCATGAATAGCTTCGTTGGTGCATGTCTGGTCATGTGCATCTACATATTACATCGTCAAAGATTGTATAGTGTTCCATTTAGCACTGTGATTTCTAAAACAAGCACAATTAATCATATTTCTTATTGGCAGCTACAAATACCTGAAAACCAAAGATCAGAATACAGTGAGAGTCGTAGCCACACATTTGTCAACAATTCAAATAATTTTTAGACTTCAAATATTATATCTAAAAAACTGAATTACATTATTTTTAAAATGTAATCGTTGAATAGATAATTAAAACTTGAATTTCCTAAAATTTCTCTCGCTGATTTCTTCAAAAGCATTTTTGAAAGATATGTTTGGATAAATATTTGTGTAAATTTTCAAAAATATTTTCCTTAATATAGATATATTATTCTTAGTCATTGTTGTTAGTGAAGATAAACAAAAATGCTAAAGACAATAACGTGTCTTTCATATGGTTGGAGTTAAATCTAGTCGTGTTGGTTTTTAATAAATATAATACTCAACATCACTTTCTTACTCCTAAAATGCAGTCTAAAATATAGCACAGAAAGTACAATTTCACATTGGAATACAAATTTAAATAGCAGATTACACACTATGTAAGTTTTTACAAAGTCAATGCTTTCATTAACTTATATTATTAACATATATTAATACATATTACTATATATTAATATATATTAACCGATATAATTGACTTTCAGGATATATATGTATATTCAGGATGATAACTCGTTTTGAGGGGGATCAGGTTTTATTATGTAATACAAGTAAATGCAATATGTATAATTATTTATAAAGAAATCTTAAATATATAGAATGCAAAATATTTGATTAAACCAATATCACATATACCTGGATTAATTACTACTTTATGATTTACCAATAGAGGTTTTTTGATATTCTATAACCTTTAGTGTTTTTAAAAAATGAACAATGAATATTTTTGTTCTACACTTTCGACTTTTAACATTTCTTGCAGTAGTTTCTCTTATTTAGTATTGCTTTTTGTTGTTTATATATTTATTTTTATGACCACAAGTTTTCTTTTAAATTAATACCTGGAGAGGGTAAGAGCCATATCATTAATTTGGTGTCACTGTATCCGTTTTTTACAAGATAAGCAATAATCAGCTTTGCAGAATTTGAAAGAGAATTGCTTTGCATGAATAAAGTCTTTAACATAATGCTTCCGGATTGTGACCTCCAGAATGTCTTATCCAATTTCTTTTCTAATTCTCTACATTCATTTTGAAAACAACATTGACGCTGATGAAGAGACCTATAAGTTTACTGTATACGATATTAGCCCCAAACATCCGGAAATCTGAAACGGTTCTAACAGCTCTGCAGTCGTTGATGATGATGACTAAATCAAAATGCTGATTAAAAATAATCAAGGACACACGACACGGGACATCGCAGGGATGCACCATATATCTCATATGAGCGCTGAAATCACTTAGATACACGAACTGCTACGATATTTGAGTGACTGACATTTTAATGGAAAAAAAATAATAATAAACTGTATTTACTACTGTGATTCTTTCAATCATTACAAAGCGTTTTTCAAAAGCACCATCACCAGGGATGAAAATGGATTGTTTATAATAATGTGTTGCAAAAAACGATCCTAGGAAAAGCGAAATGACCCACCGCGAACCATTACAAAAATCGCTGTGCATTCAAAGAAGGTGATGATATATATTTGCTGGGATTCGAAAAACATTGTTTCTATTTATTCAAAGTTTTCTTATCAAATCAACTAATACAACAATTTAGTTAAACTTGTGATAGGTGAATTCAAATGGTAGGAAAATAAAATTTCAGTGTTTATTATGACTCTTTTAGTCAATATGACTAGACAAAACATACAATCAAACAGTAAATGACATGCAAGCACGAAGAAAAGTATTTAAAATCCGCCAATTTAATCATTCATGGATACTTGGTGTACCGTTTAACTTATATTAAAGGACTGAAAGGCGTTGCATATAAAAAGATAAATGATTTTAAATTTAGGTAAGAATTGTTGATTTCATAAAATTTTGTTTAGCTTTTGTTTTTCAAATTTCCATTAATTTGGATGCTGAAATTATATTTTGACTTTATATTTTTTATATTTGATTACCAAAAACACTAAAAATTAATGACTGGTAGCTGTAAAGAAAGAACTATTTTAACAGCAACAATGGTTAGAACGGTGCTTATGAGATACAATTCCAATAAAATACATTTATAACACCGGCTTAATTTCGTTAATGTGAAATTTTTTTAGGGTCTTTACTCTTAAAAGATTCGCTGTTATGCAAATTTCTAGTATTGCCTCCCTTTTATATTCTTTGGGCACTTTGCCTTTCAGCATTCAGATATTTTACTGCCGATGGTCGATGAATAAATTAGTCAATAATATTGTTTTAGATAGAACGTTCATTGTGTCTTCAGTGGTTGCATAATACTAGTATAAACACTTAGGATTATACAGCCACTGTTTAAAAAGTATGTTCTTCGGTACTTTGAGAAATATAGAATTAGTTTTTTACATACCAGGATTTAACTGTACTGTACCGTTTATTATCGGTATTTAGAAGGTTTACTTTAAATAAGGATACATTTTTTTAGATGTTGTTAGTGTAATGCTTTACGAGTTTTCCTTTTCTAAAATAGGAGTGGATATTTATGATAAAATATTTGATAAAATAACCAGCAGAGGATAGGTAAATGATACATTTAAATCCCAATCAAATTCAAATGAAAAATTAGTTAGTTTTGGAACAAGATTGAATTAATTTCTGATAAAAATAGCAAAAGTTATTTTTCCATGGAAATAAGAGGGCTTTAGAAGAAACACTTTTTGTTCATGTATTACAAATGACTTGGAAATAAATGTATTCATATATCAATTTTTCTTGTTTATGTAGTGTTCGTTTTTAATTAAAAAAATTTTTATCTACTTGCTTCTGAAATCATTTTATTTATTTTCAATGAACCTCCGAAGAATCTGAACAATAATTGCGGAAATAATTTTCAAACAAAAATGACAGTAGTAAAAGTAAAAGTTATCTATATTTTGTTATGCACACATGGAACGACAGAACATAAATGGTTTGTGGTGTACACGCATTCAAGATCATTGACTTCCCCGAATACCTGTCTGGAAAAAAAATCCCAGACAGGCATTACGCTGTGCTAGTCTGAAATAGACTATACCCACATGAGGTAATTTGGGATTTTTGCTGTAAAAATATATATGCTCTGTTATAATAAATACATTGAGCTCTCTGTGGATCAGTTTTAATATTTAATATTACTAGAATCCACCTAGATTATATACTAACAGATCTATTACCTGTACTGTATATATATATATATATATATATATATATATATATATATATATAGCCATCCACATATATATATTATAGCCATCCACAGATAGACTGTTTCTCCATATCACAGCTCATCAGTGTGGCTAGACATCCGAGCGCTTCAGGCCGGGACCGATATTTCAAATTTATATATATATATATATATATATATATATATATATATATATATATATATATATATAGGAATAAAATAAAACGAAAAATTTTAGCCGACTGGTTTCGTACTCTGGTGGACTTTATCCAGTCAAATGTCAGGATTTTATCTTGCAACAAGTATTTATAAACAAGAGTCAGAATATTGTTAGTTTTTCAAAATTTTTAAATTTAAGAGACGCTCATAAATATTCATCACGTTAACTAAAATATATTAATATTAGTGTAGTGCTTTACGAGTTTTCCTTTTCTAAAATGGGAGGGGATATTTATGATAAAATATTTCATCAAATAACCTGCAGAGTATAGGTCAATGATACATTTAAATCCCAATCAAATTCAGATGTAAATATTAGTTAATTTTTACACCTTTCAGCATTCAGTTATTTTACTGTCGATGAATAAATTAGCCAATAATATTGTTTTAGATAGAACGTTCATTGTGTCTTCAGTGGTTGCATAATACTAGTATGAACACCTAGGATTATACAGCCACTGTTTAAAAAGTATGTGTTTCGGTACTTCGAGAAATATAGAAATATTAAACTTTTAAACAAAAACAAAAAAAAATACATGATTGAATTAATTTCTGATAAAAATTGCAAAACTAAGATATTTTTTCATGGAAATTTTGTTTAGATAATTTATGGAGAACGCTAAGTGAGATAATTTAATGTTTAATAAAAGAAAGTGCGTAAATTATGGTGTTTTTAAAACAAAACTGTCCCCTCTGAGTGTTGACTTCAATGTTCACTTTTATATTTATATTTACATACGCTCTACTCTATCTCTGATATTGAGCACTTTATCCCATAAATATAGCACACATTAAAACTATATTTCTGCATATATATATATATATATATATATATATATATATATATATATATATATATAACACGGCACCTTGGTCGATCCTAGATCAGCCTGGTCAGTAGTGACCAGACGATTTGACCCTTGCCACACGCCACTTATATCAGAATTCCTTGGTTCTCAGATTTTTAGAACGACGACTTGACTGTAGGGTCAATCCGACGCTGTTCTATACTCTCTCAGATCAACGGTGGTTGCTTTCTCCGGTTCACATCCCGCTCGTTAGGATTCGAGAAAGTTTGCAGTTTAAAAACAGTAATTTAACCTTACTAATTAGACGCTTCATCTGTATTTAAATAGTATAGCACATCAGGCTGTATGGCGGTTTCGTGTAGGATACAGGTTCATTTTCTTTGCGATTTCTGGGACATCCAGGCCGGTAAATGTTGTCAATACTGTTTATTATAAACCGGACTTTATTTAAATATTTATATCTATAAAAATAACGTATAAACAAAAAATAATATTTATATATATATATATATATATATATATATATATATATATATAATAACTATTATTAAAATCTATCAATAAGGTCTGTTTGTTTTTTTATTACATTTTTCCATTCATACTGATGAAATTTTTGCAGAAACTCGCCAACTGTTACTCCGTAACTATAAGCATCATTATACAAAAGAAACCACCCGTATTAAACACAATTTTCTTACAACCACAAGGTAAGGTATTTCAAAATGTGTTGTAAAAAAAATCATCCTCATGTTTTGCTGTCATGTTTTGAGACTTCTAACGGACTCATCTTTTTTTTAATTTAAAATGTATACACGATGCCACATGTATATAAGGTTCGTAGCGTTTTTAAAATGTTAAAACTGAATATAATAAAAACTTTTATCTATGGCGCAGATGACATTAACATTCTACATTGGACAGTAACCCTTTAAATTTGCTTCGTATATATACGAAGCAAATTTATGCAGTTACTTATACTCAAACTGAAAATGAAGGAATAAAAATAAAACAGAAAGTTTTTGGTAATTTGCGAAAGATGTGGCTTCCATCATCGGTCATTTTGAAATGCACCTCAGGATTTTCAGCTGCTCTATCACCAGATGGATCTTACCTGGTCAACTTTATGGTTTATTGAAAAAGCCTTTTCTTTCGTTATGCAGAGAGATAAAAGAAAGTAAGAAAACCAAATGTGACATTCACGCAATAAAGTTCACTGACCGAAACGCATTGATACAAACAAAGGTTATAATTTATGGTGCAATGATTCATCAAATAAATTCTAATTATTTACCTGCCCAAATAATTTGTCAATCATTTGAAACTTTCAAATATAAAAAAAAATGTAATATTGATTTGTTTTGAAACTTTATCTCCTAATTATTATACATTACATGTGTAGGAATCCTTCTACTCGGTTTTTCGTTGAATATTAAAATTTGGAGTGTCGGGATTCAATACGTTAATAAAATATCGTTACAGGGTCGCTCGTAATTTGACCGTCTAGAATAATCAAACGGTTTTTCATTGAAGGAATAAAATTCAGTAGAAAAGACGAGGTAGTTTCAACAAATAAACATTGATTTAATATAACGATAGGAATACAAAAGTTGGAAAGTAATGTCTTTTGTTTGGGTTGATAAAGTTCTGAAATAAAATATAAACTGTCTTTGTGTACAAAAACAATAAAATGTTGAAATGTAAAATGTTGTGTGTTTGGATGAAAAAACAACATGTGTGTGCGTGATTCATAGTAAAAACGGATACTAGAGATACGAATTGTTTCTTACTTTTGGCGGTGTTGCTTGGTCTGGAGTTTGTTAACGCTGTCGTTTTTGACATGAGGTCATGAAGGTCATCGGCGAAAGGTGTGTGTAGCTTGCTGGCAGCCGCGTGTATATTTTTTGGGAACGGATTTCGTATGTTTTTATACACTTTTTTCCGAACAATATCGGCTCCAGAATTAAATTACTTATTTATTTCTAATTGGCCCTAAGAAGTCACGTGGTATGTCTTCTACTACGTCCGTACGATATTTGGTCGGTATTTACCTAAAATTTGATGACTAATACAACAAACATTCTGATTTGTAATCTATGATTTTATTGGTGTGTTTTAAGATGTAAGTGTTTTCTTAAATGTGATTGGTTTATAAATATTGTAGTTGATATTTTAGTGGATACGACAAAAGGCCCCCTCCAGATCATTAGAAATTTATTCATAATGATATGTAGAAAACAATTATTTAATATCTCAGATATGTTTTATAATGTTTTGGCCAATGCACGTGTCTCCCAGATCTTGTTGTAACATTCTTCTCTGTTATTGTCTTTGGTGAGGTGTCATTTGTTTTGTTGGATGTTTGTTCATTTGTCTTTTTTGTGATATTTGAGTTTGAATGCTCATGTTTTTCTTTTTGTAGTTGCTGTGAGAATTGGTTATCGACATAAGCCGGTTTAATCCGATCGATAGCAATAGTGTCATGTTTTCCATTTTTCATGATGGTGAAATACTTGTCCTTTCTGTTAATAACTTGGTATGGACCTGAGTAGTTTGAACATAAAGGTTTTTTTACACCGTCATTTCTTATAAATATATATGTGCAAGTGTAAAGGTCATTTGGTAGGTATATATTTTTGTTTGTTTTCCGTGTTGGTGTAAATGTTAATGATGACATTCTATGTTTTAAATCCTGTACAAACGTTGTTGTCGGTAAAATGTTCGTGTTGTCACCACAGTATTGACCAGGTAGAGTCAGTGATGTGCCGAAAACCATTTCAGCTGATGTACCACCCAAATTTCTTTTAAATATTTCTGATTGATAAAAGTGTGTAAGTTTTGTTTTTTGTTTCATTGCTAGAGCTGTCTTCAACTGTCTGTGGAAACGTTCTACCATTCCGTTTGCACAAGGATGATAGGCTGTAGTTTTTATGTGTCGAGTTCCGAGTAGGTGATTGAACTCTCTAAATAATGTAGACTGGAACTGAGCTCCTCTGTCTGTTGTGATTACTGAAGGTACACCAAAATTTGCGATCCATTCAGTAAGGATAGTTTTAGCTATTGTTGTGGCTGTAATATCTTTGATTGCTATTGCAGCAGGCCAGCGAGTAAACCTATCTATGATAGTAAGGATATATGTATATCCTTGAGAACAAGGTAAAGGTCCTACAATATCAACGTGTATGTTCGTGAATCTTGCATCAGGTGTGCTGAATGTGCCTGCGGGTGATTTGGTGTGCTTATTTATCTTGTTCTTCTGGCATGATAAACAAGATTTTGTCCAATTTCTTATGTCAGTTGACATATTTGGCCAGACAAAACGTTCAGTAATTAACTTCACAGTTGCACGTTTTCCTGGGTGAGACAATGTATGGAAGTGTTGGAATACTTGCTGTCTCAAATTTGGTGGTAAGGTCGTTGTTGAGTTTGTGAAATGTCACAATAAAATGTAGTATCACTGAATGGAACAGGTAGTTCAACTAATTTTAGTGATGTACTTTGTTGTACTTCTTGGAGTGTAGTGTCTGTGGTTTGTTCTTTAGCGATTAATTCGAGGTTCAAAGAACTAGAATCTAAAGAAGCAATTGTGGCACGTGATAATGCATCTGCCACTATGTTTTCTTGGCCTGTTACATATCTGATATCTGAAGAGAATTGGGAAATGTAATCTAGGTGTCTGATTTCCCGAGGATTATATTTGTCAGTATGTGTGTAATAATGCATATATTAATGGTTTATGGTCTGTGTATATGATGAAATCTCTGCCCTCCAGGAGGTGCTGAAAATGTTTAATAGAAAGATATATTGCTAACAGCTCTCTCGAAAATGTGCTGTATTTAGTTTGTGCCTTATTTAGTTTAGCGGAGAAGAAAGATATAGGTGTGACATGTTTGTCCAAGATTTGGTGTAAAACCGCACCTACAGCTGTTGACGAAGCATCTGTTGTGAGGGTAAGCAATTTTCTCGCTATCCTTGATGTAATTCAGCTTAGTAAAGTTAGCTAAAGCTGTTTTGGCATTGTTGAATGCTTCTAGAGTGTCTTCCTGTAACATAATCTTTTTGTTCTTGTTCTTTAGTAGGTTTGTCAAAGGTGACAGTACCGCTGAACAATTGGGTATAAATTTCCTGTAATAATTAATAAGGCCTATAAATCTTCGACATTGTCTTAGTGACGTTGGTTGTGGAAAAATTGGTAATAGCTTCAATTTGCCTGGTAATGGTGAAATACCTTCGTGGTCAATTTCATGTCCGAGGAAATTTATTTTGGTTCTCCAAAAACACACTTGTGAACATTGATTTTGAGTCAAAATGCGAAAGTCTTTGGAAAGCTTGTTCCAAATGCATTTTGTGTTCTTCTCGGTTTTTGCTGGCGATTAAAACATCATCTATGTAGGCATATATGAAAGGTAAACCTCTAAATACCTCGTCAATTAGTCTCTGGAAGGTTTGAGCGGCGTTACGTAACCCAAAAGGCATTAACACGAACTCGTATAGTCCGAAAGGTGTCGTCAGAGAAGTTTTGTGGGTGTCCTCTTCGGCAACTGGTACTTGGTAATATGCCTTTACCAGGTCTAACTTCGAGAAAATGCGTGCACCTTGGAGACCCATTGCAAAATCGTGTATATGCGGAATTGGGTATCTGTCAGGGATGGTTTTGGCGTTCAATCTGCGGAATCGCCGCCACACGGACGCCATGCTATCGTGTTGGATTTTTGGACCATGTGCAATGGTGATGACCATGCGCTCTTGGAAGGACGTATGATTCCTAACTGTAGCATTTGCTGAAACTCTGCCTTGGCTATTTTATATTTGTCCGGTTTTAATCGTCTCGGTGTAGAGTGTACCGGTTGTCCTGTTGTTTTTATGTGATGTTTGGCATTGTGCTTAATTGTGTCTGTGTTTTTAAAAGGTTGAGTGATTTCCGCGTATTTCTGTATTAATTCCTTAATACCGCTAACTTGTGGTAAGGCAGAACTAATTCCAGTTGACTGGTATCGGGAGCAAATTCCTCTCACAGAAAGTTCTGTCAGATTGTCAACTAAGGAATAAGTGGTCATGTTAACCGATAAATTAAATTTAGCTAGAAAGTCTGCACCTAATATTGGTGTGGTAACATTAGCTTGAGTAAAAACCCACAGAAAATTTCGCCGCATACCCAGGTCGATGGTTACTGCTTTCTCGCCAAAGGTATCAATTTTTGTACCGTTAGCAGCTTGGAGTTTGTAGAGTCCTGGTTTTAAATTTTGCTTTGGATCCGGCGGTAAAACACTCACTTCGGCTCCGGTGTTTATTAAAAAATTATATCTGTGATTTCTATCAAGGATATAGAACAGACGACCTTTTTGTGAGAGTCCAGCAACAGTCGTCGTCTCTACTGGCTGGAATTTAAGTTTTCCGATGCCGGGTCTACAAAGGCACAAGGTTTCAAACAGCGTCTTGCCTCTGCACCAAATTTATAATGATAGTAGCAGATGTCGAATTTTCGTCTTCCTCAATCATTGCTGAAACTCCTGCTGTTACTCCTTCGTCTGTACTTAGGTCTGGTAGTATTACGAGAAGTCCGTTGTTGTTGATGCAGTTTCAAGATAGACTGCATCTGTTTGGCTAAACTTGCAACCGTTGCTTGAAGTTTCTCAATTTGTTCGTTTTGTTGTTGGTTTGTACATTGCGGTGTCAATGTATTCACCTCCCTGTCTCTAAAACCAACATGGATTCGGTCAGCAGAATCCGCAAGTTTTTCCAGTTCAGTTTCTTCTGCCATGGGTGCTAAAATTTGCTTCATTGTGTTGGGTAGTTTGTCCAACCACAATCTCCGTAGAATATTTTCTGCCATGACATTAGTACCTAACAGAGTTTTCATATATCTTAATAACTGGGAAGGAGTCCGGTCACCTAGTTCCATTCGGGTAAACAAATCGCGCAGCATTGTCTCATTCGAAATTTCAGTTCGTTTAATTATGGCCGTTTTTAATGTATCGTAGAGGTTTTCTTCTGGCATTGTTTCCAGTAAGTCCGTCACTTCTTCTACAACTTCTGCTGGAAGTTTTTCTACTAAATAACAGTATCGGGCTCTTTGCGAAACAATTTTTTTCGCGTTGAATATGGCCTGCATTTGTATAAGCCATGATTTTATGTTGTTAGGGTTATATGCAGGTAAATTCAGGGTGACTGTTGTCAACGAAGCTTCCGTACTATTTGTGTTTTGTTGTTCCATTTTTTTTTTTTTTTTTTTTAAGATACGTAAATTTGTGTGTTCTATTTACCAACTTTCGTGTTTTCACAAGGTAATAGTCGTGGTCACCATTTGTAGGAATCCTTCTACACGGTTTTTCGTTGAATATTAAAATTTGGAGTGTCGGGATTCAATACGTTAATAAAATATCGTTACAGGGTCGCTCGTAATTTGGCCGTCTAGAATAATCAAAACGCTTTTCATTGAAGGAATAAAATTCAGTAGAAAAGACGAGGTAGTTTCAACAAATAAACATTGATTTAATATAACGATAGGAATACAAAAAGTTGGAAAGTAATGTCTTTTGTTTGGGTTGATAAAGTTCTGAAATAAAATATAAACTGTCTTTGTGTACAAACAATAAAATGTGAGAAACAATAAAATGTTGTGATGTGTGTGTTTGTATGAAAAAGTCAACATGTGTGTGCGTGATTCATAGTAAAAACGGATACTAGAGATACGAATTGTTTCTTACTTTTGGCGGTGTTGCCGTGGTCTGGAGTTTGTTAACGCTGTCGTTTTTGACATGAGGTCATGAAGGTCATCGGCGAAAGGTGTGTGTAGCTTGCTGGCAGCCGCGTGTATATTGTTTTGGGAACGGATTTCGTATGTTTTTATACACTTTTTCCGAACAATATCGGCTCCAGAATTAAATTACTTATTTATTTCTAATTGGCCCTAAGAAGTCACGTGGTATGTCTTCTACTACGTCCGTACGATATTTGGTCGGTATTTACCTAAAAATGATGATGACTAATACAACAAACATTCTGATTTGTAATCTATGATTTTATTGGTGTGTTTTAAGATGTAAGTGTTTTCTTATGTGTGATTGGTTTATAAATATTGTAGTTGATAGATCGCACTTGTGAAGCTACAGTGTTGATTCATATGTCACAAATATCTATATCTTTAAACGCTCTATCACCGACACTGGAAACTATTCCTCAATAGATATAGTAAATTTGAACAATATATATATATATATATATATATATATATATATATATATATATATATATGTGTGTGTGTGTGTGTGTGTGTGTGTGTGTGTGTGTGTGCTGCAGGAGGTGCGTTCGTGCGCGTGTGTGCGCATTTGTGTGTATCTGTAAGTGTAAAAATAAAAATAATGCACGAATGTTTTAAAGATTCCACAAGAATTATTTGAATACTTACGAATTCATTGAACTTGTTTGCTTCTTTAAATTCGTCAGTTTAACAAATTGTCTCTTTCAAATACTGTTAAATAATAAATTTGGAAAAATATTTAATAATTCACAAAAACTTGTTCTCATAGACATTTTTGTGTTGATTAATTTCGCATTTACCAAGACTTTAAAAATTACGTTTGTGTAAATTAGTCAAAGTTTTCTCATCCTTGTAATTTTCAGTAACTTGTCAGTAGCGCATCGCTGAACCGTCTATAAAGCGACTTGTACGCACTTTATCACTATTCCTCTTATAGGTGTCTCATTTTGGATTCAGTTTTTTAATTGTTTTAATGACTTTAGTCAAGTGATCATGACATATTCGATGAAATAAAATTGCCGACATAAAGATGCATAAGAACTGAATCTAGTATTTTGATACTGGATTTTGCAAAACAAATTTCTTTTTAAAATAAACTTAAAACGAATTTTAAATTATTGCAGTACTTTTAGAATATTAGTTACTTTGTAAATATACTTTTGAATGTTTTCCCAAAAAAACAATGTTCTCCCTCTCAATATCTTTCTATGTCTCTCTCTATTTCTTTCTTTGTCTATCTATCTATCTATCTATCTATCTATCTATCTATCTATCTATCTATATATATATATATATATATATATATATATATATATATATATATATATATATATATATGTGTGTGTGTGTGTGTGTGTGTGTGTGTGTGTGTGTGTGTGTGTCTTCCACTTCTGATAATGCCCTCCTCATCACTTTACCTCATTTTCGATTTTTCTTCTCACTCTCAATTTTCAATATATCTTTGTTCTGGAAACCTCTTACTTTCAATCTCTCTTTGTCTCTTTTCCCTTTTCTCTTTTATTTTAAGATACTTTTCATCTTTCTCTCAATTGTTTAAATAACATTCTCTCATCTTCTTACAATCAATTATTGACTATTTCTCCTCCTCTTCCACCGACTATATTTTTTTGTCTGCTCCTATTCTTTTATCTACTTATCACTCAATGTATCATATTTTTCTCTCTTACTCTATAATTCTATCTATCTATGTTTTCTTTCCGTTTTTCTTGGATAATTATAGATATAAACAGACGTGACCAACCTGCGTACTTTACAGACATGTTAAAGTGCAACTGCACTAAAGAATTAATCATACAAATATCTACAAACTACTACCAACCGTTACCTCTTTTTTTTTCTTGAGACGCGACCTCGGCTAACAGGATAAAGTATGTTAATGATTGCTGGTTACTTAGAGTTGTGCATTAAGAGGAGGGTGCTTGAAATGGGTGCAGAAAATGGGGTGGGATTGATTAGGGTAGGTCGCGTAGGAACGGGTAGAGCTATGAACGCCTGAACAGATCAAGAAACGTAACACTATGGACAAGTAGTCCATATACAACTGATCTACATTTACGTACCAAGTGTTGCGATTTGTAACACTGAAGGCTGAATTGTCTATCACTCTCTTTCAATCGCCCGATCAATGGTTCTCATGGAAAGAAAAACTATTCCAAAGCGTTATTTAGAATTAATATTTATAAAAAACACCATCCATAAACAGGGTAAATATCAGCTGGAATATATATGTCTATAAATGTGCTTGTGTGCCTTTATCAGTTTGTGAAAAAATAATTATTCTCAATAAAATCGTTGATTTTTCAAGAAAGTTTCATTGATACACAACTGAAAAGAAATTATTGTTAAAACGAAAATCGATCTTAAAATGAAAACAACTTTACATTCTTTCACAACTAATTTATTTTTATTTTTATAGTCATTTAACTTTCTTCTTTCAGAAAAGGTAAAGTTTATCCTTAAATTTATGAATGTTTTGTTAGCGAGTAATTTGTACCGATTTTTATGTCCATTATTACCTTCCGTGTGTGATTATTGGTTTTCAAAGAAAAAGCATCGTTAATTTTCATAAATTTATGTTTTCCTGGTATCCTCACACCAATGTACTTAACTAATTCAACATGATTTTTATTTTAATCAGTAATTGATGACTTCGAAGTTTATAGGATCATCTTCACCTGCTTTGTTTTTTTAGAAATACCTTATTTACGGAATTGTATTGATCGTGATAACTGAATTTTAATCTTAAAATTTAATTGTATATAATGCTGGATCTATGCGATTAATAATTCACTACTTAAAGTCGTGAATTCATTGATGATTATTGATTGAATGAGACTATTCTGCTGAAAAATAATTATTTGTTGTATAAAATAAATGCTTTATCATTAGGCTACAGAATACAGACGTAAATATTTTAGCTTTATGATGGATTTAATGTGGACTATCATCATTAAAATCAATATCCTTCAGTGTGTGAGTCATCAAGGCTGGCCACAACTTCCTATTCTTTGTAGTTCTTAGTAAGGTTTTCCTTTTCACCATCTTTACCTCTCCTTGTCCTGCCATTCATTTTAAAACTCGTGAAGTAGGTTTCCATCAAACCCTCTTGTCTTCAATATTTCTTATGAACGTCATATTCTCTAAGACTTCTTTCCTCATCATGTGTCCTAGAAATTTCATCTGTTTTTTTTTCTTGTACTTATGTACAGCAAATGTGAACTGTATGACTAATAGTCATATTATGGGCCCCGAGTGTCAATGATTAAAATATGATGCGAGCTTGAAATCATTATATAGAATCCATTAAAAAGGAAATATTTATTTCAACGATATTTTGCCTACAACTGACATACATGTACGTGAGTTGGTATGTATGGAGGAAGGTATAACTAAACAAACCAGGGTATTGGCGCGAGACATAGTTAATAAACCAACGTTTGATTTGATTTTAAGAGCCAATGATAGAAGTTCTCACTTTAAAGTGCCCAACCCCAATACTGCATGTCTGGGGGGGAGTTAAAGTTAATGAAACAAATAAAAATATTTCGCCATAAAAATCGCATTTTCTTGTCAGATTAATTTACAGAAAAGAAAACGTCGAACTGTTTCTGTTCCCCCTTTCTCTCTCTTTCTCTTGCTCATCTTTCTCTCTCTCCCCTCTCTCTTTCAAATCCCGTCCTCTCACTGCGTGTGTGAGTGTGTGATGTTTTATCATAATCAACATGATTATGATGATGATTATCAACAAATGATGAATTTGTTCTTCATAATTAATGTTAATAGATGATACCTTCATCATCATCTGTATTGTAACATCACAGAAATAAAAGAAAAAAATCAGATTTTATTTAAAATATTACATAAAAATGTTTATTTATCAACTTAACATTTTATTATTCGTAATGACTTTTCGAATTATTGCATTTATTTTTTATCCACATATCAGAAGAGAGCGAATTCATTTTAAATTTAAATTATTGCAAGACCGATATTCACAAAATGCGCAAATATCGTGTAAGAATAAAGAAAATCATAGTTTGACTTCAAATATTTAATAGTTAAATATTTTCTCTAATAGTGTCGTATCAGAAAAACTATGATACATTAACAAATTTGGCTATACCGAACAATCAGAAGTGATTTTTATTTAGTTTGCTGAATTAAATAAGGATGTATAATAATTACTGCCTTGATTTGAAATAAATTCTCTCCCCAGAGATTTAAAATTATACGCCTTTTTTCTTTCTTTTTTTTTTTTTTTTGTATATTTGAATTTGAAAATTGAGAGTCACTGACGTTATATGACTAGTCACGCTTACAATCGTCGATTTTCAAATACCAATATTTTTTTTCTGAGCTGTTGGATTTGTTCAGATGAAAGAGACTGCTCAACAACAAGAATAACAAACCGTATGTGATCTTGGTTAGTAAATTGCCATCCGCTAATCTAAACCTTGCTCATAAGAATCATCCACAAGTTTTTAATTCGGGTTAATGTAGGGCGTACAAGCTGTTAACAACTTTGAAACCAATCTTATTAATATATTCATTTTAGTTTTTCTAATCGTAGTATTATCATAGATAAAAATAACCTTTTTTCTAAAAGTTGTGTGACTTGTTCTTGAAACATGACACCATGTTTGGCCCCAGAAAATTACTTCATCATCCTAAAACACCACATCACTTTCTTGATGATGTTTCAGCCTGTGAAGACAATTCGCACAAGAAACAATCCAGTCATTGTTCCAGCTCTCGATGAGTCAGGATTTCATCCAGTGTTGTACAGCATTCGCAGGTAAACTGAAGAGTTGAAAAATTGGTCTTCACGTATTCCCCAATGATCAAATCTTACATAATAAATAAAATTAAAAAAATTGAATATATTAAACATGTCTCCTTATCTGTCAAATCATCTTTATAAACCATTTTATAATTTTAAACTTTTAATTTGAGTCTTTTAAATTAAAGGTATTTCATACAAATGGATGTCGTTTCTTTAGTTCTGTGTAGAATAAACCAGCTTCCATTCTCATTGTGCAAATAGATTTTGCCATCATTCAACAAATAAACCAATAAGTATTTATTATATATATCAATATTAAGTATTTATTATATATACCAATAAAACACGAAGTCTATATATCCGACTAATAGTGAATAAACGAATGACAAAATGAAAAAAAGAACTCTTTCTGCAGATCCAAGTTTTTTCAGTTTTATGAGTTTTTTTGCATTGTTCGTAAAAATAGAAAAACTACTTTCATATTTATATACACAGCACCATTCAAGTATTCACATATACAACGAAATCGTTGATATTTTACAACCAGTTATCATTTTTGAATTTGATAAGAAAGCTGAGTGCAATTTGATTTGGTTAAATTTGATCATAAATCCTAAATGCCAACTAATCTCAAGCAAAACTATTTTTAAGCAGCATAAAGTTCTTCATTTTAATACTGAGTCTAATAAAGTATCTAATGCTTTGAATACTCGGGATTAGCAGTTTCTTTCATCTTTTTTTCCGATTTTGTGGTGAACTGAGGACAGGTTATATATCTTCATGCAAACGAGAATAATCTTTGCACGTTGGTCAGTGATGATTTAGGGAAACAGGCCCGCCTCTAGACTTGTTACTGTATTGATTGTAATTTTATTGTCGTATGTCTATTTATATTCTTCATCTGCACATGCAGATACAAAATGTTGTAAAGACCGAGAGAGTATGACTTATATTCAGTAGGTCTCACGTTAACCATTAAATAGAAAAACCATTATAAAAATGTCCGTACGAAACGTCAGATTTTAGGTGCCCACTAGCCAACATGAAATTTCTGTCTTAGCCCTCTCTCCCTCTTTCTCCCTCTCTCTCTCTCTCTCTCTCTCTCTCTCTCTCTCACACACACACACACACACACACATACACACGCTCGCACACACAAGAACATAAACACAAGAACGAGACTGCTACGATGCAACAAACAGCAACTCTATAAAAGGATAAGCAAATTTCATGTAGTCATTCTCGTTCATATTCATCAGAATTATTAATAACATCGGTGTGTGCAGCATTTTTGCTGCCAATGTTTTCTTTAGACTGATTCTATATATTTACAACACCCTGAATTCAAATCTGGAATCCGTTTTCTCAACTCAACGATTACGTTTTTTTTCTTTATATAAAAACATATTTTGTCATTCTTATTGGTTTCTCCAAAGCGAAATTATTTATCAGTGCATAACAAAGTGATTTTCTAAAGGAGTTGCGTAAATTAATTAATTAAATTAATAAAATTAATTACATTAAAATCATTCAAATATACATACAGAGACGTCTGGCGGCGCTTTCCCATGGCGGCGTTGTCATATTTTACTGTATCAGTGTTTCTTTCAGAACCTCGGTCTTTGAGAGGAGGTTACAAGAAAGAGAACTGAAAATGAAAAATACCGAAACAAATTTTGTTAAATTTGCGTTAAAAGACAATGCTTCACCATTTAAAATTCCTCAAATTTTTAAATTATGATACCACACCTATTTTCGAACCAGACTGGGAAAACAAGATAAAATTTCTGTACCACCTAAAAAAATCACTTTGGAAACTACCTTTTGGTGTTCAGATGTTTGAAGAGAAGAAAAGGCTTGTGTAAATGTCTATTATTTATACAAGGTAAACACGTGTTATGAAATGTAATATAATGTAATATAATCAATATCTACTGTGATTTTTTCTCTGATTAAGATTTAAAGAAAATTCTTTATAACGAATTACTCGAACATAGAAAAATTGGTAACTTGTCAATCCTTTAGTAACCAGTTGGCTCATTTGAATGACGCGCTAGAAGAGCAAATATATGTTAGGATCAGTTTTACTGTTACACGATCATATCCGTCGTCAAATTGCAGACGACCTGATATGCTTCCATATGCAGTCGATTCTCCAGACCTCCCACATATACAGGAGTGTTTCTATTTTATAAACATTAAAGCGCACTTGAAGTATTTTTAAAATATAAATTTTGATACCGGATTTTATAGAGCAATACATGAATTTAGTTAAGAAAGTGTTGTGTATCCTGATTGTCCCTTCTGCCATAGAGCTAGTTCCTCATAATCCAAGAGTTTCGATAACAAAGTAACCAAGAACATAGATTTTTATTGGACATGGCCATGCTGATTGTGATGATATGGACACCTGGACAAAGTGTCAACCTTCACTCACTGATAAGCAGCAATTAAATGACCATAGAGATTTCGACTTGTCAAAAGTCTGCCCAGCTCCTTACTTCTCGACTTGATGAAAGCACATTACATGAACCAGATATGACATATCATTAGTATTGTAAAAGAGTTTTCACGATAATGCTTTATCATCCAAAGACATTGGAGGATTAGTTGAAGCTTTTGGTTTGGTTTATTATCATTTAAATGAAGGCTTCATTGACTAACTGAGTAGAATATTGAAAGCTGTCCTTATAAAAATTAACATGTGGCGTCTCTTCCGCCTGACTGAGAGTTATGTGAATATGAGAATCTTAATCTCTATTATAATTGCCACAACTGAAAGATTTACAAATAAATGTAAAACATTATATAATGATAACTTTACATTTATATCATATGTCTCATTTAAGTCATATACTTCATATTTTATAATATTTATTCTATTTCTTTTCAGGTTCTGTTGCTAATCTTAGTAATGCAATGAAGTAACTGTTGTAATTTTATTTGGCAAACTTATTTTGCTTTCTTCTTATCATCACCATCATCACCATCACCATCATCATCATCACCATCATCACCCACCCACCCCACGAGAAAGACTTTTTATAGCAGCCAATGCCATCTAAACCTAACCAGCAATAAATACAAAATGAGAAAAAAAGATAACATTTTAATAAAACCGAAAACAAAATACTTTGTTGGGTTACTGTAATTTTTTTTTTTTATTTAAAAAAGTACAATTTTCATCAGTGACGTTATGAAGTTAACATTTTCTGTCAAGGAGATGAAAAATGGTCGTTTACATTTGAAAAGGTAAAAACAAAAACTTTCAGATCTTCATCATTTTAATAATTTTGAAGAAATTCAAATCTTAACATTTACCAGTTTCACCTACGCAAATAGAAATTATGTCGTCAAATATGTCAGATTTTATAAACGAGACAGCAACATTAAAAGATAGGTAGTGAAATCTATCCATTCTCAATATAACAAGCCAAATTTTTCACTAAAAAAACTGTTCTAAATAAAGGTTTGACTATAAAATATCCCTAGGGAAATAAAACAGCCATTAAACTGCAAATAAGTGAAAACTTCTAATTACAAATTGTTTTTAAAGAACTTAAACAGGTATCCATCAAAATTGGCACATCGTTGTTAGAACTTTTTAGACTCATTGTCTCTGCACAAAGTCATAAAAACCAAGTCTAAACAATAAAACCGCTACTTTATTTATTACTTTTTTTACTATGTTTACTGTTGTAATTTACTGGCATTTTTCTTTTCAATTGAGTTTTATAGGTTTGTAAAGTTTATTCTTGATACCCGGTTAGTGCAACAGAAAATAAGAGAACTACCGAATAATTGTAAAATCTGATTAGTTGAACGAGCTATACATAACTTGCCATACCCTACGAATAAAAAGAGATATACTTAATTAATAGCGTCTTTGTGTTTTAAAATAAGTTAAAAAACGGATAAAAACAAAAAACATGTTAAAGTAAGTTATATCACTTTTCTTATATTTATTATTTTTAGTTATGGATTTTGAAATGAGTTAGAAAGAAGTATTTTCTTTATTTGTTTTTCATGTTTAAGGAGGTCTTTGTCAGGCAAATACGTCTGTTGCGAAATTGTAGATATTATACTACTTATTAAACTGATCTTTGGTCTATGTCATATATTCTGCTATTTTATTTTAGTTCTATTGAGTTCTACAGTGGCTATCGTGTTACCCTAGCTATCGACATGCTCGCATTATTCTTCATCTACTTTTTTCTTAGTTTTTACGACCTCATATCCGTACATAAATTGTAACTTCTTTTCAATAGTGATGAGTTTTTTCTCTCTGTTTATGAGCTTGGTTTAATTTCATGGTCTCAAGATAAGCAAAATAACCGAGTTATAATGTTATCTGATATGTGGTATCACACACTTATATATACATAAGATAATACACCTACTATTATTAAAACTGCACACATTTGATACTATTTGTTGTTACCGCGATAAAATAAAACCTATAAAGTTTTCATATCAATAGAAAGTGAATGTGCTGAGAGACAATGAAACAATAAGGGTTAATACCAAAAACCCGTGGAAAAAATTGAGGATTTAATTCACACATAAACGTCTTGAATTGTATGTCGAGCAGTTTGAACAATGGAAAAGTGACCCAGACTTAGGGGGCAATGTTAATTGACACACAGAAAGCGAAAATTTCATTTTTCGTAAACAACGAATTTGAAGATGATTCCCCTGATTGAAAGTTGAAACAGCAGGAGGGGGTGGATAAGCCACCCACGCTTTAGTGTGAGGTAATAATATGAGAGAGTGGAAGAAGGGAATTCCCCAGAATTATCGAATTCTCTTACTTCACCAATTTGGGCGAATGTCAATAAATACGATTGCACAAAGCGAATTCGGCAGACGAGTCGAAAAAGAGAGAAGAGAGTCAGAAGAGACGGAGACAATACCAGAGACAGGAGAAAGGACCACGTGATTATCTGCCGACAAAAGCCTCCGACTTCAGCCTTGTACCAAACTTTACTAAAGCAGCAAACCAGATTTTGCCATGTCAACAATAATATCACGTCAGATTTAGACATGGGTTGGGCTGATAATACGAACTCTGATATAAACCAATTATTGTACGGAGGACTGATATAAAAACAGTATTTATTTTTTGTTCAATTTATTCAAGTGTTATTTTTTTCCTGTATGTCATTGCCCTGCGTGTGATAATGTTAACTCGGGATTGAAGCGGTCACTTCAACGACCAGCCGCAGTATTGGAAGTTTTGGACGACCGGGGAGGGTGTGTTGTACGTTCACACACATAAATCAAACTCTCAGCGAGGTTTCAGTCTCAATGTTCACTTGAATTGTTTTCTCTGTTTTACTTTATTCATTTTGTTGTTGTTGCAATGTTTCGTCCATAAACTTACAAAATATGAAGTATATAATTGTTCCAGTAACAAAACTAAGAACAACGTGAAAAAAATCACAATGTCATGTTTCCTTCTAAAAAAAGAATTTCAATGAACCGAATAATGTTGGCAAGTTGTCTTTTATAAACAATCAATGGACATTTCAATTCACATTAATAACTTCTTATTTTAGAAAAGCAAATTTCCTTTACGCAACTGGGATTTTTTCACCAGAACTTGTTATTTTACCTTAAACTTGAAATGCATTTATCAAGAAAATGTGTTAAATTCATGAGTAAACAATATACTAATAATCCATAATCATTAAACAATCTCTAAACAGTTAAATGGGTTAGAAAAACAGTATGAAATTTTTGACGGAAAATATTTTAAAAATCTGAATATCATTTGTTTATAGAAAAAATGTTGAAATAATGTTATCGAAAAACACAAAGGGTGTCGAAGTAAAACAACCAGATTTTGATTTTTCATTAAATTCATTCAAATAGTGTTTCCTTCATTATTAACTGGTCTGATACAAGGTAAAAAATGAGTCATACCGAGCTTACTAGAGTATTTATGGTATGCGTGCTAAAAACTGTCCCTTGTTCGGTCAATTATTTTCAACCGTATAATTTGCATAATTTGATGTAATAATTTTTTATAATATAATTCTTTTCAAATACGTAAATCATATTTAAAAAGAAATATTTTAAAATTCTCTCGCTGAGAAATTACATTTTCTATGTAATCTGACATTAAAAGATGGATATTTAATAATTTGTCCATTGATCTGTGCACCAATGAAGCTACCGTTTATACTATTGATGATATTTACTTGGCTTTGTCTGACAGTAGATATTGTTTATATTAAAGATTCTCCTGCCTTCAAACTATGATTTTCAGATTTTTTCTAATCTATTTTTCTGCCTGATTTTCTGGAATGAATTATTTATATTGAAACTAGTGTCCTTATCTTTGTTGTTACCATCACAACGTTTTGGTCGATGTTACCCCCGCTATTTTCGGAGGATGTAGACATTAATCTGAATTAAAATAATTTAAATAAATCCATTTTGCATCATCCTATCCTGTCCAAACATACCTTTTTTGTGTGTCGATTGAGAAGAGAAAGACACTTTTCTAAGCGCTGACTGATGTTTGTTTCTGTAAGACCATTGTAGAAGCAATTTTCCTAGCTTCTGTATTTTTCCTATGAGTTGTAAACCATGAACTTCAGTTGGCCGAAATTCCAATTCTTAATTAAAAAAATTCCCGTGTTGTTTTCTTTCAAATAATTTCTCTAGTTTATCATGTTTTCCAGAATATTCTTTGTTCTTGAGCTTTAAATCTCCTCTATTAAACTCTAGAAACCAAACGTGACACATTCTTGTATCTGATACATCATTACCAGATGCTTCAATAATACACTGCGCAGCTTACACTCCATTTACTTTCAGATTAAACGAGTAAATTGAAGTGCCAAAAAATGGAGATAGCTTTACAATGGATGGTTTCGTCCTTTCACACTTGCAAAAGTTAACTCAGCCGGAGCAAATATAAATAAATATTGTGACTGTGAAAGAGGGGGACTCTAGCGATGCATACCGGATTTGTGTGCGATATATGTGTTGGGATCAAAAAATAAGGGATTCTATCTTCACTATAGCTATTGTTTTAGATCTTTTTTTTCGGGCAACAATAGTAAAGATATATGTGGATAACAGATAAACATCAACATCACGTGAACATTGCGGGTGTCTATAGTGATACAAGAATGAAACTGCTGATGAAGGAAAAAGAACGAAACCCAAGAGCAGTTAACATGGAAAAGCGAAAGCCATATTGTTTGTCTGAAAGAAGCCCATGCGAAGTGAGATGCTTCACTAATTTGGAGTTGAATTGAGCCTCTTTACCAAAAAGCGGTAAAAGGCCAATAGTTAAAAGGATCAGATGGTTCCTCCGAATTCTTAAAAACTGGAAGAGTGTTTCCAACAAGCAGGAAAGCAAAAAGTAGCAAGGCATTTCTTGTAGAGTCACTGGAACAGGGTCACATGGATGGAGCTATATGTATATCAGGTAGTAGTGACTTAGTTCTACTTGGAAAATCAAGCAAAGATACTCCAGATGAGCCAAGAGTAGAATTAGAAGATAATTTACGAGCACAACCTTCTGCTTTATCAACAGAAGATCACATCAAATTGAGTGAAAAGTGGATGGATATAAGACTATTACAAAGCCGCCAGTAATCACGAGAACCAAACCTGTTAGAGGCTATACAGAGCCCCATCTGTCAGCGAACAAAGACAGTCTCGTTGTGGATATGTTTACAATTATTACGAGCGAACACAAAGAGGCGTCTGTTGTATCACGTCGGTACAGCCGGAAAAAGTGATTCCTTTGGGCTAGAGCGACTGAACAGGCAGGTGTTGGTTTAGGAGAAGATTGTGGTTTCATCTAGTATTTTCGAGAAGGCATTGATGCCGTATTTTACCCAAGTGGAGACCTCAATTATCAGTACGACGGTTAAAGATTTCACTCCAAGGGATGTGGGAAAGAATATCACGAAATGAATCCCAATCAGTACGCTTGTAACAAAAAGTCTTGTGAATACGAGGTCCATGTCTAATAGACGAGTTTAAAGAAATATTAACAAATACTACAGCCTTATCCGAATTGCCAAGAGGACAGAGAGTGCAATGCTCATCAAGAACAAGGAGTGCATGTAAGGAACAAATCAAGTAAAAAAAGCATTTACATTAGTCGGGCTATTGTCCTCATCTTTGTCGCCATATTTGTCACAACGTTTCGGCCGTTGTACGTTCCGGCCTTCTTCAGTTGGTTGGAATTTCGAACTGAACCCTTTATTTCGATCACTGGGGTAGACTGTTCTAGTTCCACGTGCCATGTTTGATGGATGTCAGTTAACAGTTATCTCCTGCTAATTTTCCCTCTGAAAGCTCTCCACTGCCTTAACCTTCTTTGGGTCTGTCACTGGATCTAACCAACGCCTTTATCCACTGTGCCATGTGTCCTTGAGGACATCTGGGTATGAACTTCTGGGTATTATAAACCTAATATTTTCAGCACTATTTTTACCAGTGCTCATATTGCAATTTTTGCTGTTATCATTGCATGTCTTTACCAGAGTTCATATTGCAACTTTGTTATCATTGCTTTTCTCTGGCACTCCTTATTACTGGTTCCCATATTGTATTTATTTCTATGGTCAGCTCAGGAGATTTTTGTGTCCTAGCATATGTGCTGATTCCTTAAGTTTACGAATTTTCCAATGGTGTTCCCTGTCTATGATATCAACATGATCCCACAGGGGACGGTGATCTCCCTTCTCTCTCCATATGTGGTCAGCCACGCCTGATTTTTCTACTTCCCCTCGCGTTACAGCTTTCTGGTGTTCTTGGAGCCTTACCTTGAGGGGGCGGCCTGTCTCTCCTTTATATTCCTTTTCCGCAGCTGCACGGGATAGCGTACACACAGTCTTTAGTCATGTTCTCCTCTGTGGGGGTCTCACTCGAGAGAGATATCTGCGAAGTGTTGTCACGCTTTTGAAGGTTGTCCTGATGTTATATGGACCGCAGATCCTTTGTATTTTCTCTGATAACCCCTTCACATAAGGCAGGCAGACTGTTTTCTGAGTGTTGTTGTATCCTCCTCCTCTTGTACCTGCCTATCCCAGTTTTGGGGGCTGCTGCCATGTACCCAAGGTAGTTGTTACGTTGTAGGTACTACTTATACTGACCAATTCCTTATCTAACGTCTCTGGGTCGCCACCTATGACTTTTGCTCGGTGTTGTAAGCATCGGACGATCCCTTTCTTTACGCTGTATGGATGGTGGGAGTCGAAATTGAGGTACTGTCCAGTGAATGTTGGTTTACGGTATACGGATGTCTTAAAGCCATGCTCTGTTTGAGATATTAGTACATCCAGGAATGGGAGTGTGTTGTTACTCTCTTTCTCCATTGTGAACTGTATCGAAGGTCTTTTGAGTTCACATGGTCCAATAGAACCTGGACATCTTCCTGGTGTGGCCAGAGTATGAAGGTGTCATCTACGTACCTTAACCATATAGTTGGCTTTAGAGATATAGATTCTAATGCCATTTCTTCAAAGTATTCCATGTATATATTCGCCATTGCTGGTGATAATGGCGAGCCCATTGCTAAGCCCTCATCCTGTCGATATATGGGTGATCCCATTCCGAAGTGTGTTGTTTGTGTACAGAAAGTCAACATCTCCATCAGATTATCTATTGAAATACTGGTCCACTCCTCTAGGGAAGAGTCAGAGGTCAATCTGTCTCTGACTACTGAGAGTGCCTCCTCCGTGGGTACCTTGGTGAACAGACTCACCACGTCCAAGCTCACCATCTGGTTGGATAGGATGGGAGCATCTTTGATTATTTCCACGAAGTGGGCGGAGTTTCGGACATATGAAGGATACTTTCCGATCAATGGGTCAATTATATCTACAAGGAAGCGACTCAGAGGGTGGCACACAGAGCCTTGGCAACTAACAATCGGCCTGGACAAATACCGTCTTTGTGAATCTTAGGGAGACCATATATGTGAGGTAGCTTGGTGTAACGCTGCGATAACTGCCTATATGTCTTGGGTGCGAAGATTAGGATCTGTGACAGTTTGCGTTCCGTTTTCATAGTAGGATCCTTTTTCACTTTGCTGTAGCTACCATTGCTAATGAGGTCTTCCAGTTTTCTTGTATACTCTGATTTGTCCATCACTACAGTCGCATTACCCTTGTCAGCCGGTAGTATGATGATGTTTTCGTTCCTCTGTAGGGATTCAATCACCAGTCTCTCCAGTTTTGTTATGTTAGACCTGGGCAGCTTGGCTCTCTCCAAGGCCTGTCTTACTTTCCATCTTAGTTCATCCGCCTGAGCCTGAGGGAAGTTCAAGGCCACCTCCTCTACTCTGGCAATGATGTCCAAGTATGGCACCCGCCTGATGGTTGTGGCGAAGTTGAGACCCTTATTCAATACTGACTCCTCAGAGGCACTCAGCTGATATTGGCTGGTGTTGACTACTGCTTTCACTGGTGGGTGATGGACCTTGTGCGTCACCTTCTGATCTTTCAATCTATTTAATTTTTGCACTTGGCAAGCCTTGACTACATCAAATTCATGTCTGAAGGATTTATCCAAGTCATTTTGGATCCTTCTCTGGTCTTCATCATTAGTAATTCTGTTGAAGAAATCCTCGAGCGTCTGGGAGATATGAGCCTGTAGTCGATGTTTCATCCAACGATTGTACTGGTGATCGAAATAAAGGGTTCAGTTCAAAATTCCAACCACCTAAAGAAGGCCGGAGCGTACAACGGCCGAAACGTTGTGACAAATATGGCGACAAAGATTAGTCCGACTAATGTAAATACTGTACATAATACCTCATCTCAGAAATATAGACAGACTCTAAAAAAAGCATGTTGATCAGAATTATATAATATTTGACTGAGAGAATGAGCAACGGAAAAACTGAAAGTTTTATTCCTTACTGTTGCTATTGCCTCTCTGAAGGGGAAAATATAATACTCCTGTTGCTCCTTTTATTAGTCTTAAGGGAGAAGTTTGTTATTTTGTCTTTGTATTGGATCGGCTAAGTCTGGCATTTGACCATAAAGAGTGTTTTTTATCTATTTGGT